>JASANF010000638.1:0-99022 GCA_030248245.1 Trissonchulus sp. WLG1_4
CATTTTAGCGGCATGACTTCTGCGACTACTTGCTGTACTGTTCACAGTCAAAATCAATTCATTTCGTACCGAATTCACATGTTTCGTTTTCTCAAGTGGGGCAACTATTTTTTGTCAGACTTCAGTCTAACTTTGTCATATTATAATATACTTTACTGACACCCCTCTGACCTTGCCGGGAACAACAAACGGAGCTACGGTCGGACGTCCCGTGGTGACACCAGTGGCCGGACGGACATTCGGAGTCGGACACGCAACTCGGGCGTCCACTGGTCGTTGGCTGGGCCTCGCCTCGGGCACAGACCTTGGCTGCCGGTTGGGATTCTGAAAAAAAACACAAACGGATTAGACGGATTAAATTGTTTGCATGGATATGGTGGGCTATATTGCTCAGTGGATAGCAAAGGTTCCGTTCGTACTTCGTAAGACCGACAACCGCCTGAATTTCAATCAGACAAGTTTCGTCCGAATCGCTGGCTTTCAGACCAAACTTGGCTGATTCACACAAACAGACCGTATAAACAGCCACTTTTTTGTGGAGGGGCCGGGCGCTGCACATCATTTTTGGTCCCCATCCCTTTTAGTTAACCCCATACATGTATGAGGGGTGGTGAGGGGGAGCCCCCCCCCCAAAGTCGAGGGGCCAATTTGGGCAAAATTAAGTTAAAAATGACACTTTTTTGGAAAAATTTTACCAAATTTTGCAAATTTTAGGGTATTTTTGGTCGACCAAGGGGGGTGGGTCCACAAAGTTTGACCGGAGAGGACCCCCCAAAATTTTGATCCCGTTATATGTATGGTCAACCCCCCTTTCTTGGTGCTCCCCCTTGGTGAAATACTTTAGTAAACCCAAGTGTCATCACATGAGCTGTTTGTTTTCTCGTAATTTTGCCGGCTGAACGGACATACGACTGTAAACCCGGTTCATACTTCGTGTTTTGTGTTTTAGTGTTTTGTATGTTAGAAGTATAACTGGCGCCTTACGCTTGCAAACTTCCCGACATCGTTGCTGGGACACGAAATTGTTCTCATTGCCCAGCAGTCCTTTGTACCAGAACGCCTTGCAGTCCCCGGCCGCTCGGTCGTAGTACCAGCGCGCCAGTCTTTGCTCGCCCTTTCCGGGATTCGGCACGTACCAGCAAAATTCTCCATGGGCTGAAAACAAACAATAAAGAAAGTTAATCCGATTAATATGATTAAATAAAGTTCGGCTTGTATTGTCGACTTTTATGAGACTTTTACTTATTAAAGAGGGGGATCGCATTAGGCAGCATCAGCATCAGAATGACCAAGAGAAAATTCCAACCATCCAGCCTCCAGCGCTAAATCGGCACTCTACTTCCTCTGTGCTGCAGTTTCTCATTGCATACTACTTCAAACAAAAATGCATCCCATCAATTTACTAATCATAAATGAAGGGTTGCCATTTTGGGGGGCTCCTCCCCATACATGTAACAGCACCGAAATTTTGGGTACCCCTCCCCGCCTTGGTGGGACCCCCCCTCTCCTGCGTCAACTCATTTTTGGCCCCCCTCCCTCTCCAAAATGACGCAATTTTTACCTTTTTTGACCAAAAAACACAGATTTTGACAATTTTTGGCGAAAATTTCGGTACAAATTGCTTAAATTTTACAAAAAAATGCTAAATTTTTTTAATGTTGGCCAAAATTTTACTTTCGCCGGGACCCTTCCCCCTCTTGCCCCCCTGCGGCACCCCTCCTCCCTCCCCCGGGACCGAATTTTGAGGGGGGGTCTTACCCCCCCCATCCCCCCAACTACATCTCCCCCCAATCCCACCTCATACACGTATGACTCTAAATATACACGCTATGTTATTCGCCAAATAAACTTCAATCGAATCCGTTAAATCAAATTTTGGATATGGCCCCTTACTGCTTTCTCTCTGGCAGCATACTCGGGACCAGACATAGCCGCCAGGGTGGCACCAGTGACTAGACGGACAGACACCATCCTCCCTAGTGGGGTCGCAAACGGGCACGGATCGAGTCCCAGGGGTCACGTAAACGAACGACTTGCGACACGCGTCCTTGTATTCTGAAAAAATATATGACGTGTAAATGCATACATGTACACGGGGTCTCAGTATGAGGGAGTTTGTTCTGGATTTCTCTGAATTTAGGGGAGGGGGTTGACCCGACATGTCGGGGACTTGAACTGACAAACACGTGAAAAATTTAAGGAGCTTTTTGCTCTTTTTTGGAGAATTTAAGTACTGAACAGTGAACAGCCAGTAGCCAGTAAAAGTAAATTCTGAGTTTCCGGCGAGATTTTGTCTAGAATATCTAGAGTAGAGATGAGCTTTACGGCCCTGAAGCCCGGCCCGGCCCGGAAGGGCCGGGCCGGGCCGACCGGCAGAAATTTTAATCAGGGCCGGGCCGGGCCAAAATCAGGGCCGGGCCGGCCCTGAGGCCCTGATGGCATAGCGGCCCGGCCCGGCCCGGCCCTGACGCAAAATTTCCACGGCCCGGCCCGGCCCGGCCCTGATTTCAACCCTGTCCTGACTGTTGTCAGAAGCAAACACGTATGTATGTATGTACGCTAACGGCACAAACTGCGTAGCAGCCTGTCGCGTGGTGTCTTCCTAGTGTGTGTCGCTGTCGCATCTTTTCCAATGTTGCTCTGTGTATTAATATTTGTATATAAGTTATAAGTTATGCTACTTGTCTTTTTTGTATAATTGTGTAGCTTTTACGATTTGACAGTTCTATTAGGTTTAGTAAAAAATGCAATACAAGGCGTGGTGTTAAATTTAACACAAAGGTACCCCCTTTGTTTTTTTTGGTTCGGCTGGAAAAATTTTCTAATACGTCTCCAATTGACCAAATTTGTTCTTAAAATAAAAAATTTCTCCCTATTTTTCGTGGGGGCTGCCGCACCCAGACCCCTGCGACTCTGTGGCTTACTATTCTTCGTTATTATTTTTCGTCAAAGCCTATACATGAGTACATTATGCTACATGTCTGATGTGACGTTACCATCTTTTGTTTTAATTGATCTGTCGGAAAAAATTTCTGATACGTCTCCAGTTGACCAAATTTGGTCTAAAAATTGGAAAAATCGCAAACTTTTTTCTGGGGCTGCCGCCCCCAGACCCCTGCAACTTTTTGGTTTACTAATCCTGCGTTTGTAAAGCGTCTTATAAGAGTCAATTGCTAAAAAGTGCATTTGAGCCCATTACAAAAAATCGAATCGTCCTTCCCCCGTGAAATTTTTTTCTGGGGACGCCCCTGGTGATATATACTGTTTTTATCACGATCTTTTCACACAATAAGCTATAGTATGTAGGTATTCAGTAGCATAAGCCTTTAAGCAACACACTAAGTTCTTCAACTGACAAGGGCAATCGAACTGTCAAGTAAAAATCTTGGGCAGGGCCGGGCCGGGCCGGGCCGAACAAAATTTCCATCAGTGCCGGGCCGGGCCGGGCCGAAAAAGCCGGCCCTGATCTCATCTCTAATCTAGAGCACTAGAGGAATATCTAGACGTTATGTATATCTAAAGACTTGTATAACTAACTGAGCAATTATTAAGCAATTCCAACAAAACTGCTTAGCCAAAAATTCCAATTTTTTGCACGAACAACGTCGGAGTAAAAACTCGTACGTATGCCAGAAAAGTAGCCAATACCATTCCGTCAATTTTTCACAACGGATCAAAATTTGTTTTTGTTCCAGTCCATATGCTCTTAAGGACAATTAGTATGAACTGGGCTTTACAAGGTGTAAGTGACGATTCATACTTACAACCGTTGTCCGTTCAGCCTGCACAATTACAAAAACTATGACATCTTTGCCGTCTGAACGGATATACGGCTGCAAACATGAATTGACGAGTTTAGGTTATAGCACGACGTAGTGTGCACTCAGTAATTTATACGCACTGTTACGTGAAGTGGTGCCAAGTGCATAAACGACTGCGCACAGCGTTGGATACTGCACTGTTTTATCAAGACAGGTGTATTATATAATAATTACAGTTATGAATTGAACCAGGCCTCGGCTGTTCTTACTTTTTCTGCAGCAAACGCCGCTGTGGCAGAATCCCTCCTCCCCGCAATATTCGTTCCGGAAGCACCACATCTGATCCCCATTCTCCTTGTACATCATACGACTGTCTGTGGGGCAGCGGACATCTAAAACAATCATTTAATAATAAAAAATAATTCCTTATATTACCCTGCTTGAACTGCAGATATGGACTAAATCTTAAAATACACTTAGAACATTT
Source organism: Trissonchulus sp. WLG1_4 (assembly GCA_030248245.1). Classification (NCBI taxonomy): domain Eukaryota; kingdom Metazoa; phylum Nematoda; class Enoplea; order Enoplida; family Ironidae; genus Trissonchulus; species Trissonchulus sp. WLG1_4. Next base: position 4,249 of record JASANF010000638.1, read on the forward strand.
GGTGCACAAACGGTAGGTGTAACAAATATATATTTGCTATGGCAAGTTTTGCATAAATTTACAGTCGATGTCATGAGTCAATGGCAAAACAAAATTTAATAACTAAATCCGTTTAATCGATTTTAAGAATTGACCCTAAAGCCCGGTTCATACTTGTAATTAAGGACACAGGGACAGGGACAAGGACAAATTTCGGTCAGCTGCTGTAAAAAATTGACAAAAGGGTTTCAGCTAACTTTTTGCATGCGATCCGAACGCAACCGCAACTTTCTTCATGTGAAAAATTGGCTCATTTGGCCTGGTAGTATTCTTTGAATTGCCTAAGGACAAAATGATAGGCACAATGATAAGGACGAGTATGAACCGCGCTTTAGTTCTCGCTCCTAGGGACAAGAACAAAGACAAATCAAGCCACCGGACCAACTGATTACACACATCTGCGGTTTCTATTTGAACTCTGGGGACAACACATGGCTCGGCCTCGGTTGTAGCGACAATGGGGGGCCCAAGACGGACACCCACTGGCCCACCCCCGTTGCGCGTCGCACCCACTGCCGCTCTGCAGGTAGACGCATTTTCTGTCGTCTACTGAAAAAAATAACAGGGGGTCAGTGGTATATTCATACTTACAGGCGTATGTCTGTTCAGCTGGAAAAATAATGAAACAATCACGCCACAAGCTGATCTTGTATATACAGTATTAGTGGTGTGATTATTTGGGTCGTTTTATGGTTGGCTGAACTGGCATACAGCTGTAAGTATGAATGGACTGGCCCTCAAGGTGAAAGAACGATAGGGCGAAAAATGGTTTGGGGAGATTCAAACCACCTCTGTGCAGATATGCAGACTAGTGTTTTATCATTTGCGCCATGCACTGCTTAGGCCACTTGAAATGCGTCTAGTTCCACTGTGCCATGTATATCTAATGCAATACTGTCACCACACATTGGTTGAACACACTCACCCCAAAACCCTATCGTTCTAGAACAATTTTAAATCTTCGAAAATCGTCGCAAATAATGCTCAAAGTCACCATCTAACAGATTTTTACCTGCCATGTTTGGTTGTTGGCAAAAAAATTTAAATCAAAATCCCCAAAACTTTCCAACCTTCATGACTGTTGCTTCCTTTCCAATCCGCGCTTACGCTCACCCCCAGCATTAAAACACAAACGATAAGTAGCGCCATATTTGTGACTGATTTATCATACCATATTCTCCCAATGGTAATGACAGTATGCTAATATGACGCATTACTGAACAGCTGATCAGATAGACCTACTCAAATAACGCTAATCACTGCCGATTTGATGGAAATTTTGAAACGGTTCAAAAATAAAATTGTTTATTTATCGAAATTCAGACGTTGTAGTTTCTGAATCAGGTGGTTTTGAGACATATATGTATGAGGCGGGGATGGGAGGGACCCTCCCCCGAAATCGAGGCGCCGGGACCCGAAAATTTGGGCAAAATTTAGTAAAAATGGCACTTTTTAAAGAAATGTCATAAAATTTCGAAAAATTTAGGATATTTTTGGTCGATAAAGGTGGAGACGCCCCCCGAAATTGTGACCCCGTTACAGGTATGTTTTGAGACCAATTTAGCTATTAGGATACCACGAAGAGAGTTACACAAGTAGATTGTACTATAGAAGAAGAGTGAGACACCGCGCAAAAACCCGGTTCATACTAGTCCTCAAGGAGATAGAGGCAGGGACAAGGATGAATTTCGGTCTGCTGTGAAGAGTCGAATCAAGTTGCTATGCGGGGTCAGTTTTCCGCACAAGATATTGAAGTGACACGCTGACTTTCCAGTCAAAATAACTCATTTAGCCAAGCAGTTTTCATGGAATTGCTCAAGGACAAAAATAGAGACTACGACACGTATGCATCCTATACATACGTGACCAATTCAAAACTGATTCATCAGATTAGCAGCTTCAAAAAAAACCTAAAAAAACTTACAAGAGTACTGCCAGACTAGCAGAACCCCCACATTAACGCTCCTGTTATTACCAGGCGGTCCAAATTTCCCCCTCCTCGTCCCAAGTCAACCTGCGGCTTGAAACTCGTCGGTAGCCCACGACCCTGCCCTACAAGTCAACCCGCGACCTACCTTTGATCCGCAATTTTAAGATACTGTATTTGCATGACTAATCGTTTTAAGTTCTACGAGTAACTGTACAGTATACATCTCCACGTTGTTCACATAGCTACTTAAAACCAAACGGTACTAATACGGACTTTCTGTAAACGTGGAATTGTGTGGCAATACTTTTCAGGTGTCGTGGGACAGAAAATCTAGCGACCTACGCAGCCTGAAAAGGATACCCGCCTCTCAAATTTTCCGACCCATACCCAATCCACCCTCTTTCTCAGAATTTATCTTACGATGCATAGCACTAGAGATCGCCGCGGGCCGACCGGGCCGGGCCGGCCCGGGGCCGACGCTTAATCAGACGGCCCGGCCCGGCTGCACTGCGGCCCGCCACCGGCCCGGGGCCGCGTGGCAGCGGGCCGGCCCCGGGCCGACCGGGCCAACCGGGCCGGCCGGGCCGCTGGGTGGAGCTTCAGCCTCGAACCAATCAAATGAAGTTATACATACATAATGGACGTTGCTAACAAACCCCCGTAGAGCAACTGGTCTTCACGGCAACTAGCGAGCATTGCCTTCAGTTTAATATAAATGTATTAAAGTGCTGTGAGCGGGAACTAAAACTAACGATACTTAGCGTCTTAAATTAATTTGACTCAAGTGTGCTGAATGTGAAGATTAGTGCAGTTGAAGCCTTTTGTAACGCCTAAGCTGAGACTTAAGTTTATTGATTTCATAGGTGGGGTACACCCCACGCCCACCTACAACAAAACTGATACAGGTTTCAGCTTTTTAGCGTTCAGTTTCAGCGTCTGAATTTTTTACAGTTGAAACGTCAGTTGAAACACAAAATAATCTGGGATTTTCATGTAAGTTGACCGCCGCTGGCACACTAAAACTATGAACGTGAGATATAGAAAGTCATGCTATTCATTTATTCATTTCGCAGCGCGAGGCCCAAGAGCTCGCGCTAATTTATCAAAGCAACAGCTTGGGGAATAACACTGCAACTTTAAGGGGCAGCTTTGTGTTTGTAGTCTAAAAGGTTACAGTTGTATGTAAATTATTAGTGTGCTACAGTCGTTCTTGGATTTTAGCAGGCTTTGTGACTGATCAAGCCAACAAGGGCCCACCGGGCCGACCGAGCCAGCCCCGGGCCGATTCCCGGCAAACAGCGGGGCCGGTTCGGGCTGACCGGGCCGGCCCCGGGCCGACTGCAACGGCCCCGGGCCGGCCCGCTGCCACGCGGCCCGGGGCCGGTGGCGGGCCACGAACCGATGCCGGGCCCGGGGCAGGCCCGGTCAAAATGGCTGCGGCCCCGGGCCGTCCCGGGGCCGACACTTGGCTTAACGGCCGATCTCTACATAGCACGAACTCACGGCTCGTTTAAAGCTAAATAGGTATCAGTAAACCTATATTTATCATCCACCATTTACCTTGGAAAAAATGTAACCATAAGCAAAATCGTGTATTATATTTTCAGCAACACCAGACATATTGGACGGCATATAAGCGCATTTATTATATCGCAAGGGAGCACGGAATACAGTGAACAGAATATACGCAGTGCGGTTACAGCACACCTTTTAGGGGCTATATTCTCGGATATAGAATATTAGACAGATATAATATATATTATACATTTATATTTGTGCCCCGGCACATACATATGTAAGGAGGGAAGAATTTTTTTGGGAAGATTTCGAATACATATTGGTTTAAATTTGAGGGATATTTACCACGAAAACTGTGCAAATTAATGATTAAAATATAAATATATAATACATCCTCATCATTCCTATAGGTACTCATTAGTTTCAGTCCAATATAATGTTTCAAAATGCCATTTAAAACCATTTAAAAAAATAAAACTGAATAGGCAGATTATGAAATTTAAAAAGTACAGGTGTACTTATTTCATACAAATGTAAATGTAGAAAGTATTGCCCCTAAAAGGAAGACTAGGATATCAATAGAAAACATATGCATAGCTGCCAGGTTTACTGAAGACATTAAGTTGTGTTCTTTCTCATTTAGAAAATAAGTGCCATTTTATTCAATTTTGCCCAAATTTTCGAGACCCTCCGGTTCGGACCCTCAATTTTTCGGGGGTCCCCCCACGCCACCCACTCATACATTTATGAATACAATAAAATTAATTATATATTTAAAATTATTTACCGACTGAGTACGATTGAAGACACAAAGAAAGTCTAATCTGCAGATCAGTATCGTTATTATGGAAATATTTAATATGCATATACGATCAATCATCAATAATAAATTTAAATCAGTTGTTCATCAAACAGTAACGAGAACACATTCATTTTGGATTCATTTGTTTTAAAAAACTTATTTTAAATCAAAAGTATACGTACACAGCAAAATGCCGAATTCATTCACAAAAAAATCACCATTGCAAGCTCATAGCCTAAGTACAAAATACGATACGAAACATTAAACAACTTATAATATTATACTCAGTCTAACTGAAGGTATTTCGCACAAACGCTAGCAGTTTACCGGATTAAACGTACTATACTCATTTTAGCTTAGGAATGGATATCGGACTAAACAATTGCTAAATTTTAATCCGAACCCGTTCTCAAAACTAATGCCAAATTTAATCGATTGTCAGACTAAAAAACAGTTGGCTAAAAGGTTCGCTTAGGTTCGTTTAATCCTGAGGCCTTGGAATGGCATTTTTAAGCATAATTTTTAAACGGTTTAGTCAGACTAAAGTTAAAAAAATGTAAAGTCTGTCGAATACATTGGCCCTTACTTATATTCCATCAACTAAATTTGCCCTTACATATAATCCAATGTCTGTCACAGAACATAATAACCTTGCAAACTCAAAAATAATACAACCATAAAGCTTTATAATAGGTAAACCTGTATCATTGTGCAACTGCGCATGTTTACAAATTAAACAGATTAACTTTTTATATCAAATCACATCAGATTAACTTGATAAACTCAATACTAAGGTGAAAAAACCACGACGATTTTACTGCTATGTCAAGTTAATGGAGCAACAAAGTTAATCTCTAATCCAATTGGCAAATTAAATAATATATATTAATAACACTGAAGAAAAACTAAATTCAGCAATCTTAATTAAATCGTATTTGACTTTTTTAAAATACAGAAAATTGACTGAAAACATAATTCAGTGTTAAAAAACAGCAACTAAACGCATTTGAATTTTCTCGCCACTAATAGTCGACCGTTAAATAAAAAACTTCAACAAAAATATCTGGATCATGAAGCCATATTTATCCGTCAATTCTGCATAAACAACAATTTTATAACAAACAGGTCAGGTCAGATTCGATTCACACTTATATACAGTCTTATGCCCGCTCAGTCAATTCATCAAAAACAGCTCCGTTACATTATATTATATAGTTTGGTGGTGGCATGATTTTTTTGTCTGACATGTCGGAAATTTTTTTGTCGGGCACATAGCTGTCTATAAGTAATGAATTTCCCTTAATATGTAGTGCAGTATAATACAGAGCACAGCGCTTTTGGCAAAGCAGAGAGTCAATTCACAGAAAAAAATTAAGGGTGATATTCCACACAACTGGGTAAGTAATTCAATAAATTAACAAATTGAAGGGCGGTTTTCGGTATTCTACAGCAGGGTAGGGTGGTATCTACTAAAATTAGAAATCCGAACTTTGGCTACTTCTAATTTAATTTAGCAAAAATATAATCATGACAAAAATTTAAAATTTAGCAAAACTGATACACCACCTAGATGTCATGAAAAAACTTAACGTTGACTGTTGTATAATTTCTTCGTTATCTCGGGATTTCGTTGCTAAAGTATGAAAGTTTGTAAATCTCACAAATAAGCAAATACTAAATCATATAACTGAGGAAATACATGGACATAATAATATCAGCTACTACAGGCGTATATTTATATACCTAATAAAAGTCAAGAATTAGACTTGAAAGTCAGCGGTTGCTGAAATACCTTAACAAATTACTAAACGTCAACCAATTTTTTTCGAGTTTTCGGATGCTCAAATGCATCCAGGAGTCCGGAACATTCATGTCGTAATCTACAATTCCTTGCCTACTACATAAGTTTTTCAAAACTTATTATGATATAATTCGCAAGCTATACACATCGATACAATTACATGCGTAACTGAAATTAACAACTCAGCACTGAAATTTTCCTCAAAAGCTCGCGAAATTTCAGAGGTTAGCGTAAGACTTCAACTGTCGGAATTATATATCTTGAGCCAAAATGTAAAATTTTTACCAACTGAAAAAAACTTTAGTTACAAAGATGTGAACTTCAGTCCCTCAAAACACAAACTTGCCATCAAAACATAGGCGACAGTAATTGCAAATAAAACATATAAGACAACACAGTGATTATACACGCGTCAAAATGGCGTAGTGTAGAGAAACAAAAACCGTACGCAAATTTTGCGGATTAGGTATTAACCTGGTTGGTTAATGACGGATTAAATTAATTTGAGATAATCTGATTATGTTTAAGCCATAGGATTATGTTTCCGAGTATAATATACGTTACAAATAATATTACTCATAACTAAAACTACACTGATAATTTTCAAAAAAATGTTAATCTTTATTTAATAAATCCAGCAACTTAAAATCCAAGTCAAAAATCCAACAAAAATACCTGGAACTCTGGAAGTAAATTTTGACCTAAAATAACTGTAACTCAACAAATACAAAATACTGCCACTTAAAAATTTTTGACCAACATTGCGTGAGCGAGACGACGTAATTTAGCAAAAAAAAGCTATTCCCCCCCGGAATTCGGCTCCCCCTCCTAACGACCTTGTGCCCAGACCAAAGCACTAGTTATTGTCTCTACAATCCGCTTATCATCAAAATTTAGCATCATATTATATATCAGTCAATTAATTAATTAATTAATTAATAGCTGATATTCACAAACTAATGACAAACGAGCTTCTATGTAAGCAATTCTGAATACCGAGGTAATTAATTTCAACTCAGTCTGAATTTCGTTTGGATAAAACGAGTCGAGTCAACTATACTTCAGTAAAACCCATAAATATTCATGGATAACTTAAGTCCAATTTAAATAAATCCAATAAATTTCATCAGAATCCAGAAATTCATTTTTTCACCAGTCACTATTGTCATTGAATTGTGAATATCAACAAAATAAAACAAAAAGCATATATAAATAAAATAATAACATATATAATAATGACTAAAATGTTTTCCTATGAATCGCTTTGGCTCCCTCATCTTCAAATTCCTTCTTGGAAACCCACATTTTGCGAAAAGTGTCGAGGGAAGCCAAAATTGATCCGCCGATCCAGGTCGAATATAGGCGCTCCTGGGGAGCAGAAATTCTGATTTTCACATCCTTCGGTGCCAGCCGTTTAACCTCGCTCAGAAGCCGGTCTCCAAAGCCCTGAAAAAGCGTGGACCCGCCGCTCAGAACGATATTGGCATAGAGAATTTTCCTCAAGTCCATATCCGACTTCTGAACTGCATAGGTGACACACTCATGGATCCCCTCGCATTCTTCCCCAATCAAATCGGGTCGAAACAGAACTTCGGGAGCACGAAAGCGAGCCGGTCCAATTTCCATACTCGATCCATCCGGCAGGCCGTATTGAATTCGACCCGTTTCCGTCGTTTCCTCTTTGGTCGGGTTGCTCGACAGATAGCAAACTTTTTCCTTCAGCGTGCGCACAATTTCAAACTCGGCCGACCGGTGGAAATCATAGCCTTCCTTTCGCAACAGCAGCCGCAGGTATCGAGTGACATCTCGACCGGCCACATCGATGCGTACAATCGAATGCTGCATGGCAAAGCCCTCGAAAATCGGCACACAATGCGTCACCCCGTCGCCGGAGTCCAATACCACCCCGGTGGTACGGCCCGTACTGTAGAGACTGAGCACCGCCTGCATGGAAATGAATAGGGCTGGAACGTTGAATGTTTCAAAGAAAATTTCGGCCGCTTTCTCGCGATTTCGGGCCGGATTCAGCGGCGCTTCTGTTAGCAGGACCGGATGCTCTTCGGGCATGGACTGCAGTTGATCCTTGGAGTAGAGATAGTGCCAGATGCGTTCCATGTCATTCCAGTCGCTCACGATGCCATGTTCCATTGGATATCTGAAAATACAACATTTAGGGATTAAAAGAGATCACTTCGATGCAATTTTTAAGTATATAGTTGCTAAATATATTCTCTTTCTAAAGCAAAGGACTAAAAAGAGCAGATATTAGATAACTTTTCGACAATATGTGTTAGCAATGCTTTTGGAAAAATTCAGTGTAAGTGTAATCATATACACATAGACGGAAGTTGGGGAAGGGCGAGGTAAAGGGATTTACATTTCCCTTGAACGGGGCGCCACACCCTTTTCTTTTCCATGAATGGCTATCGTGTCGGTCTCAGGCGGTGGGTCTGTAAACTAAAGTTTCGATTACCGTAATCATCTCCCCTCGAAAAAAGTGCCCCCAACCCCGGAATAAAGTGCTTACCGCCAAGACAACTATATACATCGCATGCTTCACGTAACATATATACACACAAATAATACGAAAACGAATACTCCCAATAGCAAGAGCGGATATATCAACAATATCACAGAAGCAAAAATCAACTAATTACTTAATATTGAGCAGCCCTCGAAACTCCTCCGCTTTCGGTCCAATGAACATGTCCCCCTCCAGCCCCCCAGCCATCACTCGCACATGCTTCGGCCGGCCGACATAGTTGTAGAATCGACACTTGGGGATCTGGTCTCCGGCAAAGCCCGCCTTGATCACACCCGAGCCATTGTCAATGACCACCGGCTGATTGGCTATCACATCGTAGGACGTCATTACAGCTCTACTGACAACACCCTGACTCCAGCTGCAACAAAAGGGGCAGTGTTTACCACATGGGGTACAGAGGGCGTCCGGGACCCCCCAGCCTTTATATATAAATTGAGTATCATAACGTTAAAAAATTATTGCTAGTGCTTGTGCTAACACAGCACTGTGTGTCTTTTGCGTCAAATTTTTCCTTGGCGTGGTTTTTCCCTAGCGTCCCACGGATGGGCCGGTCAAACTGAATAGGAAAAAATTATGTTCGGCTGCCACGTGCTATCTTTTAATAAAAATACAGCACCCCATCAACCAAGCTCCCAATCAAATCTCCAGACTCCAACCCCAAAACAAATGGAGCAGATTTAACACGATTTCCGGACATACTATGAAATTATATTAAACTAATATGAAGTTTTTGGAATCAGTTTAATAGGGTTGAACAGACCATACGGCATTTTGAAAAGTGTTGTCAGAATTTTAGAATAAAAAATTTCTGGAAACGTTTTTACAAATTTTTTAGAAACAATTTAGACGTCTGAATTTTCAACAAAACATGTACATATGCATGGGCGTGGCCAGGGGGGGGGGTTGAGGGGGTTTGAACCTCCCCCCCCCTTTTGGTGTAACCTGAACAAATTGTCAATAAAGGTCCCCCCTTTGGTTTTTGGGGGTCGACCAGAAAAAAATTCCGATACGTGTCCGATTGACCAAATTTGGCTTAAAAATTGAAAAAATCTTGAAACTGAAACCCCAGGTGCAACTGAAGAAAATACGGGGGCAAATTCCAGCTGGACTTTTCGTTGCCGAAAAACATTATTTTATAGGTTTTTTGGTGCGCTGAGTTCATTTTTAGCACTTTTGAAGCGAAAAAACGTTTATTTTAGCTTTTACAAAAAATTCAAAATTTGTCGAAAATTATCATTTTGTATCAGGGGCGGTTCCAGCTCCAGGGGGTGGTGCAGCAGCTAGATGTCGATAAGTGCCTGCAGCAATGCAACAATTTTTTTGCAAAAACCAAAAATTCGCTAGCTTCTGGGGGCTGCCGCCCCCAGACCCCTGCTTTATATATGTTTTGCAATGACTTTTTCATCAATTTGAGGATTAGTAGTGTTCATGATAGACTTTGCTTGTTCACGCGTCAACTCTGAAGACTTCTGTTGTTGCTTTACCTTTAGGTCTTGCAGACTAATCCGAAGGTTTCTAGTCCGAATGCCACCGACTAGGTTTCCCAGCAGGGTTGGCAAGTCTCGGGTTTGCAACCGAGACCGAGACCGAGACCGAGACCGAGACCAGGCTACCGAGACCACCCAAACGAGACCTACGAGACCGAGACCAGCCCTTGGGGGACCTTTTTTTTCAAGTTTCAATTTCAAAATTTTTTGAGATACTTTGAATTATGAAAAATTTGTAATTAAATTACAAAAAAATGACCCTTAGGTTATGAGGTATGAGTGTATGACTTGCGAAGTTGCGAGAAACTCAACATTATCAAAAAAAATCTTCGTAACTTTAGTAAGTTTTCAAAACTTTAAGTCTCATCTGAAATACCGAGACCACCCTATGGCAGGTCTCGGTTTTCCTACCGAGACCGAGACCGAGACCGAGACCGAGACCAGCCTAGTCTCGGGTTTTTTACGAGACCGAGACCGAGACCGAGACCGAGACTGCCAACCCTGTTTCCCAGTATCTGTTTGAGCAAGAAGAGACTAAAGTGACACGCTTACATGTGTTCCTGTAATCCGGATCAAGTGCAGTTGGGGGGGGGGAAATAGTGGACCTATTTTTTGGAGTAGAGCACCTTGGGGGAAGCATTTTTTGTAATAGAACCCCTATCCACAAATTTGGATTTTTTGAGCTATGACCCCTTGAAAATTGCATTTTTAGTGTTTTTGGACGTGAACGTAGGCCAAAGTTCGAAGCCAAAATTGGCTATAATCTTTGTTTTTGGATAGTTTTGAGTGCGTTATGATGTTTTAAGGCATCGTCTAGACTAAGCTGGCAGGATTTTTTCTGAAAATTTCGATTTTTTATTGCCTAAGCCTGAGCCTAAGCCTGAACCTAAGCCTAAATTAAGGCCAAGTTTGAATTTGGTCAAAAATTGGATGTTTCTGGCGAATTCGGCCAATTTTTTGGCTAGAACCCGGTCACATAGCCTTTGTTTTGATTCTAAAAAATTGTAAACAATAATCTGACACCATTTAGACACGATTAGAACGCAAAAATCAAGGGCTTCGGAAAAAAAATTGTGAAACGTCCCTCACTGAGGGTTCAGATTTCGGGGGTCATATCTCAGAAAATCCAAAAAATGAAATAGGGGTTCTTGAAGCAAAAATGCTTCCCCCAAGGTGCTCTACTCAAAAAAATAGGTCCACTATTCCCCCCCCCCAACTGCATTTAACCCTGTAATCCTGTACTACCCAGCACTTGAGCACTTTATCTAACGCCGTCGGTAAATGGCTACCACAAGCACACAATATATATGTAGTTTGGGAGGAGGTGGGGGATGTCAATTGTCAAAGGTTGTCAAAATCAAATCGGGATGGAAAATCAGGTGACTCAGGGGGGGGGGGCGGTCGTTCCATAAAGCGGGGGAGCCGGGTGCGCCGAGCCGGGACACAGGAAAACTTTTCCCGGAAATTTTTGGAAAAAACCCAGAAATTTTTTCTCGGTTCGGAAAAAACCCGGAAATTTTCCGGAAAAAAACCGGAAATTTTATAATTTCCGGGAAATTTCCTGAAAAAGTTTTCCTGTGGGCAGTGGCGTAGCCAGGAGGGGGGGGCCCGGGGGCCAAGGGCCGAACCCCCCCCCACCCCCCCCCCCCCCGCCGACCCCCCCCCCCCCCCCCCCCCCTGGGAGCCAAGGGCCGAACCCCCCTTCTGTCCAACTCATAAGAAAATTTCAAAAATTACCAATATATACCCCTCCAATTGACCAAATTTGGCCTAAAATTAAAAAATTTCTCAAATTTTTCTGGGGGCTGCCGCCCCCAGACCCCTGCAACTCCGTAGTTTATTCGGTTCCTTGTTATGATCTTTTATTATTAAAACCTTGTATGTGTGAGAGCATTATGCAGCACCTACTTTTGCAGCAGTTCGTTCGCTACGCTTGCTGATGTGACGGTCTTACCGGCCTTTGGTTTTAAATGCCTCGCCAGTCGCCAGCCAAAATTTCCGATACATCTGATTTTGGTTTCTGAGCTCTATTTTTTGAAAATTTAAAAGTATATAATATTTTTTGACAGTTATATATATGCTGTTATATACGTGTAAGCATACATGTAACAGCACCGCAATTTTGGGTACCCCTCCCCCGCTTGGTGGGACCCGCCCTCCCCTGCGTCAACGCATTTGACCCCCCTCCCTCGCTCCCTCCCCAAATGACGCAATTTTTACCTTTTTTGACCAAAAAACACCGATATTGACAATTTTTGGCCAAAATTTGGTAAAAATAGCTTAAATTTTACGAAAAAATGATAATTTTTTCTAATTTTGGCTAAAATTTTACTACCGCCTGGACCCTCCCCCCTCTTTCCCCCCTGACGGGAACCCCCCTCCCTCCCCCGGGACTGAATTTTGGGGGGAGGGTCTTCCCCCCCCCATCCCCTCAACTACATGTATGCGTGTAAGTTTTTGCAGTAGGGATTCACAAAATGGCATATCCATTAGGATTAGGAAAAAATAGAAACTGTTGCTGAAATAGCTTTTTCACTGCAAATTTTATTTCATAATTTTAAAAGAGCGTTAGCTTCTGGGGGCTGCCGCCCCCAGACCCCCGCGATTATTCTATTTTCTTGGCCAAGTGCCGCTTGGAATTGAGTTTTCAATGCAAATTTCAAAATTTTAAAAAAGCGCTAGCTTTTGGGGGCTACCGCCCCCAGACCCCCGCGATCATTCTACTTTCTTGACCAAGTGTGGCTTTAAATTAAATTTTCAATGCAAATTTTATTTCAAAATTTTAAAAAAACGCTTGCTTCTGGGGGCTACCGCCCCCAAACCCCCGCGATCATTCTACTTTCCTGGCCAAGTGTGGCCTGAAATTAAGTTTTCAATGCAAATTTTATTTCAAAATTTTAAAAAAGCGCTAGCTTCTGGGGGCTACCGCCCCTAGACGGTGCAGATTCGGTTGGGGGGGAAAAATTCAAACTAACATTTTTTCAACGTAAAAACATGTTTTTATAGGTTTTCGCATGCGCTGAGTTCATTTTTGGCAGTTTGCAAGCGAAAAAACGTAGATTTTCAGCTTTTTCTAAAAAATTTTGTCGAAAATCTTATTTTTTTGTCATATTGGGGCTAATTTTCGCAAAATAAGGCCAGCTCGCTCATTATATCAGTCTGAAATTTTATGAGCACATATTAGCACATAATAATATATTTTATTCAGCTTTATTTGCTACATATCTTGCTCATTCTGGCCGAAAAATGTTAATTTTTAATTATAAAATTGGCGAAATGAACCTACATGTATGTACTGCATGCATGTACTTAAAATGAGTACTTACGTGCATGTACTTAAAATGAGTTGATTGAAATTCAAAATTTTCTAATTTTTTGCACAGCAGATGGCTATCAAACATTTTTCCCCACAAAAAAATATCACATTTAAGGCACAAATACGGCGTTACAATAAAATCTAATGCTAATAAATCCTAGTTCAAAGCTACCCTAATGCTCAGAGCCAAGCTCACGCTTACATCTTAAAGCTTACATCCTACAAACTTCTAACCTAGCCTATTCGAAAGACCGTTTAATTTTGACCCCCCCCCCCCTAGGTTTGGGGGATATAGGGGTACTCCGGATCATTAGTCGAAAAAATGCCGTTTTTCCGACTTATTCGACCCCTAAGGGTTTTAACACCAATAATTTCACTTCAGATTTTTATTAAAAGGGGCGACAGCTATTTTGGGGGCTAGAGATCAGATTGGGGGCATGGCATGGCTGACGATGGCTGGCAAGGCCAGCTCGCTCATTATATCAGTCTGAAATTTTATGAGCACATATTAGCACATAATAATATATTTTATTCAGCTTTATTTGCTACATATCTTGCTCATTCTGGCCGAAAAATGTTAATTTTTTAATTATAAAATTGGCGAAATGAACTTACATGTATGTACTGCATGCATGTACTTAAAATGAGTACTTACGTGCATGTACTTAAAATGAGTTGATTGAAATTCAAAATTTTCTAATTTTTTGCGCAGCAGATGGCTATCCAACATTTTTCCCCACAAAAAATATCACATTTAAGGCACAAATACGGCGTTACAATAAATTCTAATGCTAATAAATCCTAGTTCAAAGCTTCCCTAATGCTCAGAGCCAAGCTCACACTTACATCTTAAAGCTTACATCCTACAAACTTCTAACCTAGCCTATTCGAAAGACCGTTTAATTTTGACCCCCCCTAGGTTTGGGGGATATAGGGGTACTCCGGATCATTAGTCGAAAAAATGCCGTTTTTCCGACTTATTCGACCCCTAAGGGTTTTAACACCAATAATTTCACTTCAGATTTTTATTAAAAGGGGCGACAGCTATTTTGGGGGCTAGAGATCAGATTGGGGGCATGGCATGGCTGACGATGGGGGTTTCAGTTTTTTATTAAAAGATGGGGTAGGAAGCGAATTAGGGCCGAAAATAATTTTTCCCCCCCAACCGAATGTACCCCCTAGACCGCCGCGATCATTCTATTTTCTTGGCCAAGTGCCGCTTGAAATTAAGTTTTGAATGCCAATTTTATTTCAAAATTTTTAAAAAGCGTTAGCTTCTGGGGGCTGCCGCCCCCAGACACCCCCGCGTTCATTCTACTTTCTTGGCCAAGTGTGGCTTAAATTAAATTTTCAATACAAATTTTAAAAAAAGCGCTAGCTGAGACTTAGACCCATATATATCTGCCCCCCCCCCCCTCAGCAAAATCCTGGCTACGCTACTGCCTGTGGGAGGTGTTTTTGTGCTGTTACATGTATGAGTAAACAAGTTATGTGGGAAGGTACCTGGAGTTTGTGAAGGGTTTTGCCTTAGGACTGGTCTCTCCTCCATGGTGTAGTCCAAGGGCGTATATTATATACACCTTCGAATCCACCATCCCCGAAGTTTTTTCCCAAAAATGAATTTTTACACAAAAAATTTCTGATGTCTTCAATTGACCAAATTCGGTCTAAAAATTTAAAAAATCTTCAATTTTTTCTAGGGGTTGCCGCCCCCAGACCCCTGCCAGCCGATTGTATCGTGCTCTACTGTAGTTTTGATGTCATTATCAACGCCACGATATGTATGTATATCAAATCAAATCAAAATGGTTTGTTCAAACTGCAAAATTATGACAGACAGACAGTTGGCAGACACTTTGTCAGCACAAATACTGAAATATGCTTTTTCTGATATCTCAGAATTTGTACAATTTTGTACCACAAATACCGCATTTTGTACTAATTTGTACGAGGAGCACAAATCCGCTGAAAACTGTCTGCCAACAGTGGCGTATTTAGGGGGGGGCTGGGTGGGCTGCAGCCCCCCCTTAGCGATTTGAGCCCCCCCCTCAGAGGGTCGCAGCCCCCCCCTTTTCGAAACTTCAAAAGCTGACAAAAGTGTTTCTGATACCTCCGCAATTGACAAATTCTACCTTCAAAATTTAAAAAATCTCCAAGTTTTTGCCATTCTGTTGATGTTTTTTCGGCTTAGATACCTTTTTTCTTTGTGCATGCCTATATATATGCCAGGTCTATTATCATATTCTGTGCTAATTGATTAATGTCTCACATGTTTGTATAGTTAGATAGCATACATGTAACGGGGTCAAAATTTTGGGAGGGCCTCTCCAGCCAAATTTTGGGGACCCTCCCCCTAGATCGACCAAAAATACCCTAAATTTTGCAAAAATTTCGCTAAAAAGTGCCATTTTTTCAAAATTTTGCCCAAGTTTTGGGGACCCTCCCCCCGGGTCCTCGATTTTGGGGGGGTCCCCCCCCCCGTCCCCCCCTCATACATGTATGTTAGATAGGGTAAAAAATACAAAATTAAATACAAAGAATACTAATTTTTGCTTTGCTGCATACATGTTTGTATTTTTTTGTTTGTATTTTTTGCATACATATTTTTTACGATTTTTTCACTTTTTGTTAATTTTAATTTTTGAAGCATTATTACACCAATCTGCAGTGGCGTAGCCACAAAAAATTTCGGGGAGGGGGGATGCGTTTTCTTTGTTTTAAAACGTTAAAAATGCATTTAATTGCTATTTTAACGCTAAAAACGACACATATTAGCAATTTTCGGCCAATTTATAGTTTCTGTATAATAAAATTAGCCACAGTCGACCATTTGGAACTTTGACTGATGATCTGCTAACGGCAAGTGTATCCGCGTCTCGTGTGTCAATTTTCAACCCTAAAATTGCAACACACATCAGAAACGGTCGTTCTTGACGACGGATCAGAAAAAGCCACCTGGCAAAAGCATATTGCATTGCAACGATAAATCATCGCAAAACCCCAATTTTTAAACGCAGCCATAAAATAGCCTACGCTGGCCCATAGCACAAAAAGATTCACTCCAACTCTTATGTACGCAGCTGTACACAACGGGCTTTTACGCCAAATGGACGTGACTTTTGTTCCCCGCTCTATATATAACGTACATAGGTCATCATAGGCCCTTGGGCCTATTTTTTGATCCATGGGCTTAAATATTTTAATATTTTAAAATTATATATTTTTGTTTATTTTATGTCAAAAGTGCAGTTGTCAGTGCAATGCAGATGGTTAAAACCTCAAAAAAGCTAAAACTTCTGGTGCCGCCCCCAGACCCCCGCATTGCTAAATGCTAGCTGTAGATCCACTACATTTCTTTATTTCATGTAAAAAGTGCAATTTTCAATGCAATTTCGATGGTTAAAATCTCAAAGAAGCTTCGACTTCTGGGGGCTGCCGCCCCCAGACCCCCGCAAAGTTAAGTGCTTGCTGCAGATTCACTATTGTAGTTTATCGATGGTTACAATTACAAACTCAAAAAAGGTCCGAGGGTTGCCGTCCCCGCCAGACCCCTTTTGATCGGCGGTGGCTCACAGTTGCTCCGCACCCCCCCCCCCCCCCCCCCCGGTCGCAGCCCCCCCCTTTGCGAAATCCTGGATACGCCACTGTCTGCCAACTTCACGATTTGAGCCAATCGCACACATTAGAGGATTTCATATTAAGGTGGTAGTAACGAATGTGCAGTGATTTTTAAATTTTTGAAAAAATTTAGTTGATTCAAACTGTATTTTTTGAAAGTAAAGTCTGTAAAAAATTGATTCATATACACAAAATGGCCAATGAAGTTAGCGGGATCATGTGAAAAATTTTTAGGAGCAAGCCAAGCCAACAAGCCAAACTACACAACAGGAGAATGGAAATTTAACAGTTTTGGCCACTTTTCTAAGCGCATGCGCAGCGCATAAACACAAAAATGAACATGAATAAACTTTTGCAAATTTTCTAGACCCAAAAAAAAATTTTCTAGACTCTAAAATTAAAATTTTTCAAATTGCTTATATTTTTGCGCAGATATAGAACCCGAAAGTTGAGTGTGAATAGAAAGTTTTTACTTTGAAACCATATATTTCATTTAATAATTGACAAATTATGAAATCGTGCATTTTGGGTCTAGATAATTCACTTTTGAATATTTTTGCAATTTTTTGTATGTTTTTGTTGTTAAAACTCTTCAAAAAGTGGCCAGATTTGAAAGTGCTCAAAAACGCCAAATTGGTCTAGATTTAACACGTGCCATACAAATCATCTTCACAGTTGTACAATAAAACTTTGCTTAAATGTAGAAGAAAAGTAACGCTTTCTAACGATATAAAAATTATGCTCTAAAGTTAATTCATTATTGAATACTAGCCTGTTGAAAAACACTGCACATTCGTTACTACCACCTTAAAAGTTTATATTACTAGGGCCCGTATTCACATACTAACACTAACGCTTAAAGTTAGTGTTTACACTAAGTGTTAGCGCTTATAAGCGCTAAGTGTTATTCACATACTTAGTGTTTCTTTAAGCGCTTAGCAAACACTAACGCTTAACTTAGCGTTTCAATTTTGTATTCACATACTTAAAATTTAGTGTTTGGCTTAGAATTAAGCGCTTAAGTTTAGGGACCTCGGGAGCTCCCTAAGCGCTAAGCGCTTAGTTAGTGGATGGTGTGGGGAAGGGGTAGGGAGAGTGGGGGAGGTTCTCGGCCGCCATGGGAAGGAAGGGCATGCAATTTAGGATATATTAGTGACATATTCCGACCAATTCGATCCATTTTGCTCGTTTAATCGCCAAAAATAAAAAATGCACTTTCCAAATTCGTTTTTTTACATTTTTGAGTAGAGCATCTTAATCGAAGTAATTTTTCTTCAAGAACTTCTATTTGAAAATTTATATTTTTCACGATATGCCCCCTGAAACATGTAGAGCTGATTTTGCATTTCTCAGGAATCCACCTGCTGAAAACATTTTTTACAAATTTATGGATCGAGAAAAATATATATTATTAATAAGAAATAGTAATGTAAATAAATCTATAATCGGATTTATAAATACCAAATGAAAATGCCGATAAATAACGAATTCCGGATCCACATCAAGCAGGGAGCGCACTCCAAGCCAAAGCCAAAACTAAGCACAAAAGTTGCTAAACGCTAAGTTTAGTATAACACTAATTTTTAAGCGTTTATTTTGTGAATAACAGTTTAGTACAAATTAAACGCTAACACTTAGCAAACGCTTAGCGTTAGTATGTGAATAACTCTTAGTATGTGAATTCGGGCCTAGATTTTCGTTTTACCACAACCATTAAACGTTATATTTATTTTTCAAATAAGAAATTATCTGTGGATATTTGGATATGACAAAAAACATATCGAAATCACACACAAAAGTGGAAAGATTTTTTCCGAGTTGTTTGGCTTTTTCCGACTTTGCTACTTCACTGCTAACTGTATGCTGCATCAATTTTGCTGAAACTTGGCAAAAATATTTGCCATAAAACATATTTTTAGAATATATAATGAATGACCTATCTTTCACTGAAAAAGTTTTATAGTCGCGCAAAATCGACTGCTTTCGCGACACTACCCCCTTAATTACAAAGTTTAATACACAGATGACAATGTTCATTAAGGTGGTAGTGTCGCCAAAGCAGTTTTGCTCATAGGCTGCAAAATGAGAACTTTATGCTTTGAAATTGTACGTTCACTGAAAAACTAGTGAAATGCCATATGGTGTCAAATAAATACTGTCAGACACTAGACTACAAATATCTACCAATACTTTGAACCAATCACCATTTGTGAGCCAGACATCACACAATAGAGATATAAAAGTTAAAAAATCAAGGCAGATATCAGATTGGCCAGCTTGTGAAGTACATGTAACGTTTTGAAGCACAGTTTTTTGCCACAAATAAGTAAGATGAAAAATGAAGGTTCGTTTTTCTTTTGATTTAAAAATAAGTGTCTAAATTTTTCACAGTACTTCACAGTTTACGCACAGTTTCACAGTTCAAACAGGTATTACTCCACAACCACTCAAGCAATTTGCACTAAACTTTGTGTGTGTAAACTAGAGGATATGTGCTTTTAGTCTGTGTAAAAAATTTAAACAAAAAGTTTTTTAATTGTGACGAAAATATCGAATGTGAATAGGTTTTTAAAACATCATTTTTCCGACTTTGCGACTTCACTGCTAACTGTATGCTGCATCAACTTTGCTGAAACTTGGCAAAAAGATTTGCGTTAAAACATATTTTTAGAATATATAAATAACAATACCCTATCTTTCAGTGAAAAAGTTTTATAGTGGCGCAAAGTCGACTGCTTTCGCGACACTACCCCCTTAAGGTGGTAGTGTCGCCAAAGCAGTTTTGCTCATAGCTTGCAAAAAAGAGCTTTTTGCTTTGAAATTGTACCTTAACTTAGAAACTAGTGAAATGCCATATGGTGTCAAATAAATACTGCCAGACACTAGACTACCAATATCTACCAATATTTTGAACCAATCACCATTTGTGAGCCAGACATCACACAATAGAGACATAAAAGTTCAAAAAATCAAGCCAGATATTAGATTGGCCAGCTTGTGAAGTACATGTAATGTTTTGACGCACAATTTTTTGCGACAAATAAGAAAAATAAAAAATGAAGGTTCGTTTTTCTTTTGATTTCAAAATAAGTGTCCAAATTTTTTACAATTTATCATTATTGCTGTGAGTACTTTACAGGTTACGCACAATTTCACAGTTCAAACAAGCATTACTCCGTTACCACTCAAGCAATTTGCACTAAAATTTGTGTGCATAAACTAGAGTATATGTGCTTTTACTTTGTGTAATGAATCTAAACAAAAAGTTTTTTAATTGTGACGAAATTATCGAATGTGAATAGGTTTTCAAAACGTCATTTTTCCGACTTTGCGACTTCACTGCTAACTATATGCTGCATCAATTTTTCTGAAACTTGGCAAAAATATTTGCCTTGAAACATATTTTTAGAATATATAAAGAACAATGACCTATCTTTCATTAAAAAAGTTTTATAGTCGCGCAAAATCGACTGCTTTCGCGACGTATATTTCGCATTAGACCGAAATATAGTGCGTGTAAATACAAATGCAAAATTTTCGGCTTGCGGTTATAAAAAATTGGCTGAACATAAAAAGTTTCAGTTTGGCACATACAGTTTTGTATGTGCAAATCGTTGTCTTCGAGCAGTCGCAAAATTTGATTTTGAGCAAATCGATAGTATATAAAAAATTTAGTTAAATTTACATTTTTGAAAATCGTGATTCGTGTTTTTCAATATATCAAGCATATACATAAAAAATAACACTTTGTGACCGCTCAATCACGTATCTATCATATAACATAAAAAATGACATTTGCTATCTCGCTGTGAAGAGAAATCGCAAGCCAAAATTCCACTCACGTTTGCTCTACAGTGATTCAGTGAATGCTAATTTGTATCAATCAACTTCATTTTTTGTGTTTGGGCATCCTTTTACACCAGCTTGCCATTGTGCATCTAAATTTGGCCCCAGACTGCCGTTTTTTGAAAAGTCTTTTGAAAAGTCACATTTCAGGAACGCCACGTTAAGGTGGCGCTCCTGAAATGTGGGTTTTGGCCATTATTTTGAAAATGCGCAAAAATAACCATACATCGTAAGTACAAAAGTTGTTCAGGCTTGTATTTCCTTCAATTTGATGTGCATATCACATGAAAATTTTTTCAAAATTTTCATTTTTCAGCAAGAAAAATAGATTTTCACGGAAATAGCTTTACAAGCGAGTGCATCTTAAACGTATGTAATGGTCTTGGAACATTGAAAAACACTAGCAGCTGTGTTACACTTACAACATACTTACAAATTTTTGATGTTTTATCGAGTGTGGTGTAAGTTTTTTGTAAAATAAAGCAGTATTTTCTGATAATGCTGAAGTTAAAGTGCGTGTGAAGTGAACACAAACGCAAATTTTTGGCTTGCGATTGTACCCAAGTGGCTCAACGAGGAAAGTTAAAATTTGGCACATAAATGCACCGGGTTGTCTTCGAGCAGTCGCAAATATTGATTTTGAGCAAATCAATAGTATTTAAGATATTTAGTTAAATTTACATTTTTCGAAAATAGTGATTTTAGTGTTTTTCAACATATCAATCATTTTCATCAAAAATGACATTTTCGATGGTTTATAGAGTTTGGATAAAGTGCAGTTAGAGGGGGAATAGTGGACCTATTCTGTGAAAGACTTTTCTGCAATTTTTTTTAGAAAATTATGTTTTTTCCGTTTTAAACGTATTCAAATGGAGTTGGAATAATTATTATGATTTCATAGAATCAACCCAAAGACACAGAGACCCAATTCTCTCTGAAAAATTGGCCTAATTCATTAGAAATTTAGAATCGTCCAATTTTTGAGCAAATTCAAACTGGGCCTTAATTTAGGCTTGGGCTTACGCTTAGGGCTTAAGGCCGGTTCACACGAGGCAATTTACAGGCGATTTTCAAGCAACCAACCACCAGACAACGCGCAAGCAACGCGCGTTGCTTGAAAATCGCCTTGTATGAACGTTCAAGCGATTTCCAGGCAGCCAACATTTTTTCGGACGACTTGTTCAGGCAACGACCAGGCAACAGCCAATCAGATGCTAGTACTATCCTATTAATAATGATAATTTACGTATCGACTATTTGTATCCTAAATCTGGAGGTGCCACATGTGTTATCTAGACGTTTACCTTTCTATTTGCGACCAGCCTTCTGATTCTCAAATTATACGCCACGTAAGACGTAGTTATTTTATTTTGATGTAGGCAACGTTTAAGGTGGTAGTTACGTTTTCGAAGTTTTTGCAATAATTCAAAAGTTACTTGATCGAACATAATCAAATTTGGCACGAACATTGCGACTGCAAATAATAATATTTCAGCGAGTTTTGACATTGATTATAATTTTTACGGCTAATTTATAGCTCAAAAACTGAATTTTTTGTGTATTTTTTGAGGACTTACAAAATTGAAAGCAATTTTTTGTGGCTCTTACACTGCTCAAAAACGCCATTTAAAAAAGGTTTAACCCATTTTATTTTAAGAATATTTTTAGCTAAAATATGACATATTTCTGTTAGTCGCTCTAGGCGATCTGTAACTTTTTTGCCTCTATTCTGACTTCTCATGCCAATATCACAAAATACCAATAATCACTTGGCACCATAATTTACATGTATATAGTCCCTTTTGCATCCATTATACCCGCAAAATTTGGTTAGTATATGTCACAGCAGCCAAGAGCATTGGCAGTGTACTTATAAACCCCTTCAAAAATTGCAAATTTTCTTCAGTCTCCTGAAACGTCATTTTTTAATCTTTTGTCCGCCATTTTTTCAACGGGTACGGGCAAACTGTGCTTAATGTCATCATAGCTGGCCCCAATGAGGCCCTGTTCAACTAAATTAAAAAAATTTAAATAATCCGTCATTTTTGAGCACAATGAGTGATTTCACTTGAAGTAACAAATACCCTGTTCAGTTCATAAGAATGCAAAGAAAGCATACTTGACAGTAGCCAAATAAATTTGCCCTATACCTTTTTCGAATTGAGTGAAAATTTTGATTATTTTTTAGTTACAGCCTACCAAAATCATAAAAACTGCCGTTTCTTGACTTTTTAGAAAAATTTGAGGCGAACTTTTGCTCATTGTAAAAATATGCTAAATTATTACGTTTAGTTAAGCATACCAGCACTTTCACAACACATCAACGTTCCTTTGGTATAAATTGCTTGACTGTATGAGGAATATTTTTACCACAGTGACGAAATAACGAAATACGATAAAAATGCAAAAATTTGAGCTGATAAGCTTCAGCAAAATAGTTAGCCTGCACACTATGAATAATATCGACTGTTGAAAACAGTGCATAACGTTACTTTGAGGATCCGGTCGAACTAGTCTAAACTAGACCCACTAGACTTGTATGAACTATACTACAAATAATGATAATGACAGATTCTTCATGATACTTCTCAAAAATGTAGTACAACCTGTGGTAAGCGTCGCAAGATGCATAATTTTTTGATAAAAAGCGTCTGGGGTAGGTCACAGCGGTTTCCGTCCGGGCGCCAAGGTCAAACTACGTCAACTTACACTAATTGGATCATGTGGCCCATCAATCAAAAGCGCTTTGTCTCACCACTCGAACGGTGAGACTCCCAAGTAGCTGCGACACCCATAACAAAAGTTGTAACTCAATTCAGTGTTACAGTAAAGTGCAATAACCAGACTTATACTGCACTCAGAAGCGTGCAGTCTACTTATACTGCACGCTGTACTCGAATCGATTTACTAGTCACTTATAGCACTGGTGGTTGTGTTAAAAGTAATTTACACGCATGTGTGAAACCCTCGTGCAGGTGCACTCGTGGGCTTCGCGCACTCGTGCTCCTGCACTCGGAGTTTCACAGAAACATGCGTATAAATCACCTATAGCACGCCAACCAGTGCCATAACCCATACTTGGCCATAACTGGCCTTTGATAACTCGGACGGACACAAGAATAACATCATTGGATTGCTGACGGGCTGGGGTTTTGAAAAAAGGGTCACATGACCAGCTGGCGCTTCAGATTACCCTGAAATAATTATCTCAGGGTACGCTCACGTGACACGGTCATGTGACCCATCATTTAAAAGCTCTAACAATTTCCTGACTAATGACGTTAAAATTATCATTGTACCACTACCGCATCAAGAATTATGGCCCCTGAAATGTTTTCTAAAAGGGGCTGACTGTACAGATCACACCATGGGTGATCAAATCCCAAAACAGTTGAATTTAGGCAAAAATTTAATTTTTTTGCTCATTTTTTAAACAATGTAACATAACACAGACTTCGCTGAAATAAATACGACCTGGTCGAACTAGTCCAAACTAGACACACTAGACTTGTATTAATATTAAAATTAATATTAAAAAGATTTTAAGCTTCTATTTTTATTAATATTAAAAATAAAATCAAAAACACTATTTACATTAATATTAATATTAAAAGAAATTTGACTAGCTATTTATATTAATATTAAAATTAAAATGAAATCGCGCTTCTATTAATACTAATATTAATATTAAAATTTTTTGGGGTCTCCTATTTATATTAATATTAATATTGAAAGTCCAGTGCACTATTAAATTAACGGTACTGCCTGGTGATCGGTTACTTAAAAATTGCATCGTGTGAACGGATTTTTGCAAGCAACTTCCAACCAACGCGCGTTGCTTGCAGATTGCCTGAAAATAGCGTTGCTTTCGCGTTGCCTTGTGTGAACCGGCCTTTAGACTTATTATGGGGCTTAGGCTTAGGCTTAGGTACAAATAAATAAAAATTTTCAGAAAAAATCCTGCCAGCTTAGCCTAAAGAATCTTGCCAGCAAAGCCTAGACTATCCCTTAAAACATTATAATGCACTCAAAACTATCCAAAAACAAAGATACGGAAAAAACACCGGTATTAAACACTATTCAAACACGTTTAGAACAGAAAAAACACCGGTTACCAAAAAAATTGCAAAAACGTCCCTCACTGAGGTTCAAACTTCAAGAGGTCATATCTCAGAAAATCCAAAAAATAAAATTGGGTTTCTCGAAGCAAAAATGTTTCCGCCAAGGTGCTCTACTAAAAAACAGGTCCACTATTCCCTCCTCCCAATTACATTTAACGATGTAACTATTTTTTGCGAAGATCCCGAATCTTAGTTTCCCATGAGGATGAACCCCAGCAGCGTGCCTGTAGATGGAGTGGCTGACAAACGCGCGTTTTTGCCCAAATTTTTTATCTGAGATGGGGCCTGCTGAGGGGGAGCGAAAACCGTTAAATGGGGCTCTGGCCCCCCGGTGCCCCACCATGGCTACGCCACTGATGGACTCAAACACACGTGCCTTGCTTTCCTGCAAGGCAAAAGCTATTTTTTGGTATATCAATTTAAAGATTTTTCCCCATTGAAAATTGGTTCGAATTTCAAGTTGATCAAAATTTGAAGTTGTATATACATCAAATGAAAGATAGTTTGACTTTAAACAACTTTTCTTGCCACTTAGACTTGAAAAAAAAGATATCAAGTGGCTTTCTGTTTACTGTGTACTGAAGCATAACGATAAGGTTTTCGCCTAAAATCCCCTGTGAAATGAAAATGTCAAAGGGCTACTTTGTGCAAAACATCATCTTGGCCGCCTAGTTACACTATTGGTTGCTCAATCGGTTTTTCAACAACTTCACTAAATAATAGACTACGGCACACATTGCGAAAGGCTCAATCTTAATTGGCTGCCGTTTTTCCTGTTGCGCCACAGCGCAGCAGACTTCTTTCGAATGAGGTGTCGGAAAAATAACGTGTAACTAAGTGAGTTATGTGTGTGCGACTTTGCGTGTTGTCATCTGTGTCATTGTGCGGATATCTGTGAACCTGAGTGTGTACGCGACGTGTGTTTGTTCAATGTTCTGATCATTGTGTAACTGTGGTGATGTGCAGGTATGTATTTACGTACATAAAAATAGTGCAACAGAATTTAATTGACTAAAGCTCATTTGCATATCGAATAGACGTCTGGATGAAATTCAGCTATAATATGGGTGCAATTGAAAACATGCTGAAGTCTCGCCGACATTTGCTTGTACAGATTGTATATGTATAAATAGACAAATTTTTCAATTAAACAAAATACTCACCTCCATTTTTTGTTTTCACATTCTTCAGATTGTCACAAATTGTTCACTTACTCAATTTTTCGCAATGGCATGGGCTGAAACAGTTCTGATTAGGTTATTTTGCACTATGAGTTTTTGTAAACATTAATAAAACTTTTATAAACTCACTAATTTTGGTGCACAGTTGATTAGTTTGTTGACTTGCAGTCTCACAGATGACAACTGGCAATAAGTAAAACTTCTCATTATCATGATTAAAGTATTTGCTGCGCAGCAGACTTTGTTTCATGGAGTGATATTATATGTTTCATACTTCGTGCCCATTTTGCATTGGGCTTTGCTGTTGTAATTTCATCTCATGTCGAATTAGCAGCTTGTCTTATGTATTAGTGCTTTTCTGGTACACAGGCAATAGCTATGGTCTCTGATGAAATGCAGAGACTAATGTTGATTTCAATAGGAATAATTGCTTAATGTTAGGAATATTTTTTGTCGTTTGATCTGCTGATTGTAGCCTACTGAATGCTATGCGCTTTCAAGGTGAATTACCAACCGTATTTCTCAGCACGCACAGTTGCTCTCGATATTTCAGAATTTTAATTTGTATACAACACCTTTATTGTGTTATAAATGAGAATTAGGGCCTATGAGACTCGGGGGCTGTGGTGTAGTGGTTAGCATGCTTGACTTCGAAGCAGGCGGCCCGGGCTCGATTCCCGGCGCCCCCATTTCTTTCATTCTTTCTAAATTGGGGCCTCCTCTTTCTATTCAACATAGTGGTGACCGTGACAGGACGGAGAGGATAGGGCCGGGTCCTCAGGACAGCCTTATCCCCGAACCGTCTTCGGAGGTGGGTTAGGAGCCCCATGCCCTGGGTTGAGGTTGGCACTTCAACCCCTACGGAACTCGTGCTGTGTGCAGTATGAATGTGTACATAGTCTCTTTCTTGTGTGGTCCCTCGGTTAAGGGTAATCCGAAAAACCCTCGGTTTCGGTTAGGGGTGAACCGGAGAAAACCCTCGGTTTCGGTTAAGGGTGAGCCGGTAAAAACCCTCGGTATTGGTTAAGAATCGTTCTGGGTCGATCGAGAAACCCTGTGGTTGCGGGTGAGCCAGGAAACCCTGAGTGTGGTGTGATTGAAGTAGACTTGGAGGCCTACGTGTGAATGTGCTCCGCCCTTGAGGCATCGGGTCCGCCCCGGGAGCATGAGTATCGACCGAGTATCGTTGCAGGGTCGCAACGATGTTCGAAGGGGGGACCCTGTTATAAATGAGAATTAGGGCCTATGAGACTCGGGGGCTGTGGTGTAGTGGTTAGCATGCTTGACTTCGAAGCAGGCGGCCCGGGTTCGATTCCCGGCGCCCCCATTTCTTTCATTCTTTCTAAATTAGGGCCTCCTTTTTCTATTCAACAATTGTAGATCAGATGCAAAATCACCATTTTAGTTTTTCTTACGCCAAAACAATCACTGAACATATCAAACAGTCCAGACAAGCCCAAAAGACCCAAACAGCCCAGACACCAGAAGTCATACATATTTCGTGCTGTGTATACCAAAGAATTGTAACAGCCTGTCACCACCAACTTTCCAAATGTTTACTAAAGTGAGCAGTTAATTTTGACTTTTCCTCATTTGCGTATTTTCACGCCACAATATGCAAGTGAGCAAAACACGAAACCGAAGTCGTCTGTAATATTTTGGAATGTTGGGAGCGTTCAACAAACACCCTTTGCAAAATTTAAAAAATAGGCATATCCAAGAAAAATGTGACAACGTGTTTAGTAGTTGAACAACGTTAATGTTGTGCAAAATTTCTAACATTTTGTTTTCTTCTTTGTATTCGAATTGATGAGTTGCACTTTCAGGAATTTCAGGATTACATACAAAACAAACTATAGGCAATAATTTACGTATCTGCCAATATAACTTTGCAAGAGCTAAATACGATAACGAATGTTTCACCTCTAGTTGGAGCAGAAATGGCAGAACCGGCGCTTATTGGTCAGTTGATGACCTCCACGTCCACAGTTTGCATTTTACTTGTTGAATAAAGTTCTCATCGTGCGTTGTCTTTTGAAAGACCTACCAAAAATGCTGATTGCAAGGCACCTGCTTTCGACGCAAAAGAAAAACAGACCTTTTATTTCTTTACTCAATGTCGTGTAAAACATTTCTAAATTTCACACCTATCTTCAGTTTAGTCTCTTTTATCTCCTACAATTGTCTGTATTACATTAGACAAACCAGCAAGGCTTACCAGCCAGTGCTGAAATCCAAAAGCTTGGGCACAGTTCTAGGCGACGTGTCCAAACATATATCCCTACTTATTCATTGAGTCTTTCTCAGAATATATAGGTATCCTGTTGGGCTGTTCTGTTCTCGTCTAAAAGTCTCAGTCATAGTAGGGTATAGTCTCACTCAGCCTTGTGCACTAATAAATTACGTATCAGCTGCTACTGTTGGCTCGGTCAAATGTGCATTGTGAAGCGTATCAAATCTCATTAGGTCGCGTGTCATGTCTTATTGCGCCTTTCCAGAGACGTTTTGTGGTTTGTTGTCTGCTTGTCAGAGTTTTTTAGCTCACCTCCTGTCGCTTGCTCAGCCCTTTTTCTTGTTTCATTTAAATAGGCATGTATTTTGTGAATGTTATGCACTGTTTATACAGTACGATCACGGTCGGGATATTGCAGTTTGTTTAGTATTTTGCCATGTAACAGCCCAACTGATATGAATACGTTACGTGTCACGTTGGCGTGTGGAAATTAGGAAGGGTCGTTTTAAACCTTCACTCGTACTAAATTGTAAAATTTTTTCTGAAAGTTGCACATCCCAAACCTTCTCTATCGGTAGACGGCATTATTCAGATTGTCTCGGCTGCACATGCGTGTCTTGTTACCATTTCTTTAAATTTTTACGTGCCGGCCGGCCTCAGCTGCCGCGTATATACTATATCCTACAGCGGCTCAGTTTATCACATATCTTCTGCTACTGTGTATAATTGTATGTGAAAAGTTGGTAGGTACGAAAAATACATAAGGTATTTTTTTTTTTTTTTTAAAAAACTTTATATTCAAAATTTTTACTAATTTTTTATATTATCTATATTTTTTTTTCTTTTAAAAAATATTAAATATTTTAATATTTACAAATCCACTTAACTACATTACTTTTTTATTAAATGTGTTTGCGTGTCTGTTCTTGGTGTGTGTTAACGTGAGCTGCTTTCACGCTATGAGTTTTTTACGCACGTACAGTAGGCTATACACAAAAGCACACGGATTCAGCAGACGCATATCATCACAGCACAAAGCTCATCACACATGGAGATGGCAGATGCCTGTTGGCAAGTTTGCATACAGTGACAGTAGTATAACAAAACCTGTCACAACAATGTTTCATAGATCCTTTATCAGCACGAAAGAACTTGAACATTGTGTAATCTTTGCAGAAACGATCGGAAACAAGCCCAATCTGAGGCAAAAGCTTCCGTAAGTTTCAAGGATAAAACTCCAAGTAAACTGACCAGAGGTCAGCTAAAACCTGTTGTGCAGTGCGCGACGTGATGTAGACGAGTCCAGAGTATAGAAACAAAACAAAAACACAGGTCAAAAATTAATTATACCCTAATATTATTAATATTAATTATACGCACGAACCCTAACTTGCTAACTATGTGTGAAATACTGATATTATGCCCTGATATTTTATAAGACTTTTTCTTGCATTATGTTGTTGTTGCTGTTGCATTACTGTTGCAAAATCATGTCTCTTGGTATGTAAATGACTTTTTCTTGGCAGTCACATGTTGCGTTGTTTCAATTCATAACTGTAAACAATCATCTGATCATCATTTAATGCATCTGATCAAGTTTTGTTGTTGCAGTGAGTGACTGTTGGCAACAATTTAGCCTGTGTCGCAACGTAGCTGAACAGAACAGTCTTAATACAATAGGCCGTTTTCGCTGACGGCTAGTTTCTGCTGCACATGTATGTGACACACGCACATTTGTTCAGAATCTCAAGTTTAACAAACGCACAAATGTATGTGACACACGCACATTTCTTCAAAAACGAAAGTTAAACAAACTGACAGGGAAGCAAATTGCACAGCGCAATGTATTTCTTCCAAAATCAAAATTAAAGACCTGTTGTGCTGTGGCACAACAGGAAAAAAACTAGGTGGTGGCAAAACGATTCAAAACACAGCAAGTCTTTCGCTGTGAACTATTATCGCAGCTGATTCTGGATTGGCACAAAATTCAGATGTTTAATATGTTTAATAAAGAAAGAAAGCACATGCATAACATTCCATTTAGGAACATAATATGCAAATAGGACAAACAAAAAAGTTTCAACGCGTGTTTATCAATTCAGTTTCGGTTTCTAACCGATGCGGTTTCTAATCCGCCGTTTAAACTAAACTTTTAGTGTGTTATTAATTGGATACTCAGTTTTTATAATACAGTTGTTACTTTTTATCTTATATTTGAAACTCAACTTAAAACCACAATGCAACGAAAATATGTAGTAGTTTGACCTGCTTACCTGACGTAAGTTTTGCTTTAAAAACTTTGCTGCCGCCGCGTTTTATATTCGAAGAATTTCCTCAGTACGCAAAGAATGTCTCCACGGAATCGAAGTATCGAAAATTAGTTTAACCTTACTCGCAAAACGTGCTTGTTTCAATTTGAACTAGTACTTTACTTTCTGTGTTAAAAGTGTGCGATGGCGTTCCGGCTGCACACTTTTCACTGCGAAATTGCATTTGTTATGTCTTCAGCACTACAAAATTTACCTAACCGTTTTTCATCATTACCGCACTGTTATTAGTAAAACTTTTAGTAAAAATTTGTTCAAACAATGCATATTTCCGCGAATTTTACTCGATGTGACCAAAATTTTGTGAAAAAGGTTTGCTTGCACATATTTTTTAAAAACTGTATAAGTGTCTAATTACTATAAAAAGCTGTTTTCGAAAAAACATCAGAAACTTTACTGCTAAAGTTTGTTCAGTTAGAATGCTAGCTTAAGTTAATGTAAACTAAATGAATACTATTATGTTAAAATAAACTTTCTACCCGTCAAAAGCGATTCCATTTGCTAAAACAATTTTTTCGTAAATAGAAATAATTAATAGAAATTTAGATTGCTTCTAAAGTAAAACCCAAACATAACACTGTAACTGGGTAACAATTAAGCAACAAATATTACATACAAATAGAATAGCCCCTTATCGGCATGTAACTTGTGTCGACGATAACGGACTCTCTATTTTATGCAAAAAAATATCGAGTAGGGAAAAAAGCAGTGAAAATCATGATTTTCGAGATCCCACAATTTGCTTTTTCTAAAGGTACGGAAATGTCCTGGGCCCTATTTATCGAAACAGAATGTTCGTCGTTGAAAAAATTCGTCGTTGAAAATGTTAGTCATTGAAAATTTTGGGTTGATCTAAACATTTTCAACGACGAACATTTGTCTTTTCAACGACGAACATTTGTTTTTTCAACGGTGAGTTCGTCGTTGAAAAGACAAATGTTCGTCATTGAAAGACAAATGTTCGTCGTTGAAAATGTTCGTCGTTGAAAAACAAATGTTCGTCGTTGAAAATGTTCGCCGTTGAAAATTTTCAGCGTTGAAAATTTTCAGCGTTAGACCGTGGTTCTAACCATTCTAACTTAAAAAATTTTCATTAAAGTGTGCATTTTTTAATAATCACAACTGTTGTTATCATTGTTATTATAATTATGGCTCGTGTTCATTTTTTGATGGAAATTGCGGACAATTTTTTGACAATTTTTACGGACTATGAGTAAAGATTGCACCATTTAATAGACCAAGGACACCATCACTGACACATACATACAGTATGTATGTACATACATAAGGGAGGGTAAGGAGGTTCCCCCCCTTCCCCTCGGGGGTTCGACACCCCCCACCCTCAGACATGACTATGAGGCAGCCCCCTCAACCCCCCACCCTCACTTTGATTGCTGAAAAATTTTGCCAAAAATAAGTAAAAAATAGAAAAATCGTTTCCCTAAAATAAGTACAGAATCAAAAAAAGTGCAAAATTTTTTCGGCGTTCGCCGGAAATCAAACCAAAACCAGGACCACCCCCCTGTCCACCGAGGGTCGGGCACCCTCCCTTGCCAATATATCCCGTGGATCACTGATTACGTAAGACCTGTGAAGTTGTTCAGTCACAGCAAAAGTTACATAATAGATAAGAGTATGACAGTTTTCTCTATTCAACCTACCTACAGTACATTGCAAAAAAAGTTTCGAATTCGTTACTGGTAACGAACATTCGTTACCAGAAAAAGACGAAGCTTCGTCCAAAAGGACCAAGGTTTGTCCTAAAAGACGAAACTTGGTCCAAAAAAACGAACGTTTGTCCAAAAATACAAAGCTTCGTTACCAAAAAAGACGAAGGTTTATCCAAAAGGACCAAGTTTTGTCTTAAAAGACGAAGCTTGGTCCAAAAAGACGAACGTTTGTCCAAAAATACAAAGCTTCGTTACCAAAAAAAGACGAAGGTTTGTCCAAAAGGACCGAGTTTTGTCTCAAAAGACGAGCTTTCAAATAACGTTTTGGTAACAAACCTTTGTTATCAAAAAGGACTAAGATAGTTAATATTTCGCAAAGTTACGTTCAAAAAACTGCACTATTTCGCATGTGTGAGAAATTTCGAACAAAAAACTGACGAACTGGCTTGTTCCAAAAATTGACAAAAATTCTTAAAAAATGTACCTAATCGGCCGTAATAGCCCTTATTCTTGATTTCAGGGGGGTACCCCCCTTAAGACATGTCTTGATGCCTGGGGGGTACATCCCCTCTTTTCAGCAAACCACCAGCAGAATATCGGTGATGTCTTGATTTCTATGGGGTATCCCCATCGTTTCAGCACACAACTAGCTCATCACAGTGTTCATGCTAGTGGTCTGCTGAAACGGGGGCGGGAACCCCCATGGGTGGACGTGGGTCGAAATTTTTGACCTGCGACCCAAGCCAACCTGGGCAGCCTGAAGTGGGTACCCTCGCGTTGACCTGCGGGTTAAAATTTTACGGCCCAACCCAACCCAAACCGCGGGTCACCCACGACCCGTGCCACCCCAGACCCCCCTCCCTAAGATCAAGACACTTCCCAGATTTGACGGGGGTTCCTTCCCTAAAATCAAGGCGTAAATGGGCTATTTTGGTCTGAAATAGGGAAAATTGTCATACTCGTCCTATTACGTGGTGAATGTGAATTGGTGCATGTGAATTGCCAAGCTGCCAAACAAGCATAAGCGATGAAAACATGCACACTCAAAACTATACAAAAACAAAGATTTAGCTTTGAATCAGACAAACATGTTCGCCGTTGAAATTTTCAACGCGTCGTTGAAAAATTTTTCAACGACGAGCTTTGGTTTATTTTTTGATAAATCACCGTTGAAAAAACAAATATTCGTCGTTGAGATGTTTCGATCAATCCAAATTTTTAAACGACGAACATTTGTTTTTTCGACGACGCACATTTGTTTTTCAACGACGAACATTTGTTTTTCAACGACGAACAATTGTTTTTCAACGACGAACATTTGTTTTTCAACGACGAACATTTGTTTTTCAACGACGAACATTTGTTTTTCAACGACGAACATGTTTTTTAACGACAAACATTTGTTTTTCAACGACGAACATTTTCAACAACGAACTTTCAACGACGAACATTTTCAACGACGAACATTTTGTTTCGATAAATATGGGCCCTGGACTCCTGACATCCAAGGCATCTGCTAACATGGGCGTTATTTCCAACAGAAATTCTGACCATTCCAGAGCTGAGAAAACGCTTCAGTTTCAAAGTGTACACAAGGGGGCACCATTGGAAAATTTAATTTTTAAGGTCATGTGATTTGATCCCCCTATTTCTTGTTGCTCAACACTACAAGTTTTACAATTGTAACAACGGCCTCAAGTGTACACAGACTCACATACTTTACCCCCCACACCCTTAAGCATTAATTCCATGTTTTGCGCTATTATTATGTCCATCAAAAACACCCCTACTCTCTTTCGCTTTTCGCTATACACGCTACACAACATGTCGTTTCCAGGGGCTCACATCCGACTCCAACGAGTATAAATAATTCTGTTTCATACGGCTTTTAACATCCTCAACATTTTTTCTGAAGCTTCCGCCCTGTGGGGGTTGCGTAACCCTCCTTTCAGCACTCCTGGGAGTGCAAAAGTACTCGTGGTAGGTCCCCTTATTAAGGTTTTAGAAAAAATCCCCGCATGACTGCCGATAAAAACTTCGCATAAAGTCTTACTAACGAAAAAATATATATAATATATAATAGAAATATATATACAGATATAATATATAATAAAAACAGACAAATAACGAACACGAATACAGTGCGCTATGTTTGTCTTCAGTGTGTTATGATGTTTTAATGTAACGCATCGTATAGGCTTAGCTGATACAATTCTTTGGACTAAGCTGGCTTTGGATTTTTTCTGAAAATTTCGAATTTTTGGTGCTCAAGCCTGAGCCTAAGCTTCAACTTTAAGTCAAGCCTAATCCTGACACTAAGCCTAAGCCAAAACATAAATTCAAAGCAAGCTTGAATTTGGGGTAGATGTCGCGTGTGAGCGTGCACGGCGCACAGGATTTTACCACCCCCCACCCCTAGGCGCTACTGTATTTGTGCTATTATTGCGTCCAGCTCAAAAACGCCCCTCAGCTATTTGCGCTATACACGCTACGACAGATACCTCCCTCCCCCTTTCCTAGGGCTGGGGAAGAAAAAAGCACAAATATTTTCAATAAATTAGCCAATAGCACAATATAGCGCCTAAATAACTCAAATAGCACCCTCAGGTGCTATAACAGCAATTTTTTTAGCCTACAAAAAATATCGCTTATAGCACTTTGATGCGCTATCGTTTTGCTATATGCGCTATCTTTTTATATCGTCAACAAAAGCACAAACCAAAATTTGAAAATTTGAAAATAATTTTAATATTCTTCTATTTTAATGAGGGACCGTATACTTAGTAAAAAGTACAGAAATTTTCAACAAATTAGACAATAGCATAAAATAGCGCCTAAATAGCGCAAATAGCACCCACTGGTGCTATAAGAGCTAATTTTTAAGCCTACGAAAAAATAGCACTTATAGCACTTTGATGCGCTATCGTTGTGCTTATATGTATGTGCTATTTAAGCACTATTTTTTATATCGACGTCCAGAACACAAACAAAAGTTTTAAAATACTTTTAAAATTCTCCCAAAAAGCGCTATAGCGAAATATCGCATATGGCACCTTCGATAGCGCATATAGCGCAAATAGCGCATATAGCACTCCCAAAAAGCGCTATAGCGCAAATAGCGCATTAGCACTTTCGATAACGCATATAGCGCAATATATGTAGCACTCCCAAAAAGCGCTATAGCGAAAATAGCGCATATGTACATATGTATGTATATCAAATTCCAAAGCGCTTCTAGCGCATATAGCGCATATATCGCATAGAAAAAGCGCTATAGCACAAAAAGTGCTATTTCGATTTTGCTTACACGCATTCGTTACCAAATACGGTGAACAATTGGACGTTTCTGGTGAATTTGGTTATTTTTTTGGAAGGAATTGGGTCAAAGGGTGAAACTGAAGATTGTAGGTGGAAAATAGTTAGTTTTGAGCATTCTTGCTGGCCTTGGAAAATAATTGCCATTATGTGTTTCTGAAATCGAACTCTGAACAGTGAAAATTATTTAAAAATTTTATAGAGCATATTTCAAAAAATAAAAATAGTTCAACTGCGCAAAGCTAAAGACTATGATATAAACATTATTTAAATCTTTAACTACGGCTAATAAAATTTGTGTATGAAAAAAGCCGGCGCCGGCCGGCCGGCCGGTTAAAAAGCCAGATTCGACTGACTGACAAAATTAGGCCGGCATAAAGGCCGATTCACAAGCTGCGTTTTTACTGCGATTTTGCCGCTGCGTTTTCGCCGCTGCGGCAAAACGCACTGTCTGAACAGACGCAGCGATTTCAATGCGGAATGAATGCGTCTTGATTTTTCCGCAGCGTTTTAAACGCCAGACTGCAATTCTGCCTGCGATTTCAGTGCGTTTTGACGCTGCGGACGTGTTGGTTTCAACAATATTAGCAAAGCTGTTTCTCATAATTTTAAAACAGTAAAGACGCAGCAAAATAGTCTGCGAGACGCAACGTTTGTTCAGATGCTGCGTTTTGTGTGCGACACCCTGCGTCTTGCGTTTTGCGTCAAAATCGCAGCGGCAAAAACGCATCGTGTGAATCGGCCTTAAGAATCCGGCAGACTAAGTTATGCCAAAACACTCAGGATTTGGATGAGTTGGTTTTGTCGCACAATT
Source organism: Trissonchulus sp. WLG1_4 (assembly GCA_030248245.1). Lineage (NCBI taxonomy): Eukaryota > Metazoa > Nematoda > Enoplea > Enoplida > Ironidae > Trissonchulus > Trissonchulus sp. WLG1_4. The sequence goes on from JASANF010000638.1 coordinate 40,812, forward strand.
CGGCCGCTCCGGCCGGCCAGGCCAGCAGTTGCATAAAAGTTTATCAGTTATCAATTATCAGTTAGGCCGTGTTTACATTGAGCTTTTTTTCAGCTGCTCGAGCAGCTGAAAAAGCTGCAGCTTTTTTTCGCCATTTCCGGCTTTTTTCCAGCTGCTCGGGCAGCTGGAAAAAAGCTGGAGCAGCTGAAAAAATGCTGGAGCAGCTGCAGCGTTGTCATAGCAACGGAGCAGCTAGTCTATAGTGACCGCCATACTTATCAGCTTTTTTTCAGCTGCTCCAGCATTTTTTCAGCTGCTCCAGCTTTTTTCCAGCTGCTCGAGCAGCTGAAAAAAAGCTCAATGTAAACACGGCCTTATCAGTTATCAGTAAATTTTTATCAGTTATCAGTGTAGCCTTGCACGAAATTTATCAGTAATTTACTGATAAATTCCAATGCATTTCAAGACTGATAACTGATAGTTATCAGTTATCAGTAAATTTTGTGCAACGAAGTTTACTGATAATTTACTGATAACTGATAATTTATCAGTGTTTTATGCAACAAGGCACTGATAACAGTGCAACGGGTCCCAGGGTTGTTATTGGGCTTCGTTTGGGCTCAGGCTGAGGCTTACAGCTTTTCGCGAACGACGAAGCTTGTCGTACGCCGACGAAGAGGGAACTTTTTTTTGCACAGTACTGTAGGCTTAGTTTTATAATTTTGAAATTTATATGTATTATTTATGTGATCAGCTTTGCAGGAATGAAAGGAACGTCAAGGTTATTATCAGACTCAGTTTGGGCTTAGTTTTATAATTTTGATATTTATATGTACGTATGTAGCTTTCTTTCGCGCAAGCCTATGCACATAAACATATAAATTGCAAAATTACAAAAAGCCTCAGCCTGAGCCTGAACTAAGCTTGATACTAACTCTGGGACTAAGCCTACTGCCTCAGCCTAAATCCAAACCTGTGTCTAAATTTGAGTATTTTTGAAAACACACACGCACACTCCCATGTGCATAGCCTTGCGAGAAGGAATGTGTTTACACAGGAATACCGGAGATCCGAATTTTATCTAAAACACCGTCTTACACTTCGGAGGTATATAATTCGGAGGTTATTGGGAGCTTTTTATAGATACAGTACTGCGCGTAAAAAAGTTCCCTGTTCGTTGGCGTACGACGAGCTTCCTCGTTCGCGAAAAGTGACGAACGGTGGCCGAAAAGTGACGAACAAAAAATTTTCAATTTTTCGCTTTTTTACATTGAAAATGTGTTTTGGAGCATTTTTTGACAAAAGTTTTGTTCGTCACTTTCCGGCCACCGTTCGTCACTTTTTGCGAACGACGAACATCGTCGTACGCCGACGAACAGGGAACTTTTTTTGCACAGTACTGTATTTCGTAGCGTTTTCGGACAATTTAATTGAGAATTCGGGGTGGGTTAAATGCAGTTGGGGGGGGGGGTAATAGTGGACCTATTTTTTTGAGTAGAGCACCTTGGGGGAAGCATTTTTGCTTCAAGAACCCCTATTTCATTTTTTTGGATTTTCTGAGATACGACCCCCCGAATTTTATAATTTTTTAGAATCAAAACAAAGGCACTATGATCCCGGGTCAGACTGAAGCGGGGGGGGGGGGAAATTATTTTCGATTCTAATTCGCTTCCTACCCCATCTTTTAATAAAAATATGATGCACCATGATCCCGTTCCTTCCGTAAAATTCACAAGACTCGTCAAATTTTTGACCTAATTCAAACTTGGCCTCAATTTAGGCTTGGGCTTAAGCCCGATTCACACGGTGCGTTTTTGCCGCTGCGATTTTGACGCAAAACGCAAGACGCAGAATGCCGCACAAAAACCGCAGTGTCTGAACAAACTTTGCGTCTCGCAAACTATTTTGCTGCGTCTTTACTGTTTTAAAAATACAACAAACAGCTTTGCGAATATTGTTGAAACCAACCCGTTCGCAGCATCAAAACGCACTGAAATCGCAGGCCAATTTGCAGCTTAGCGTTTAAAACGGTGTGGAGAAATCAGGACGCATGCGTTCCGCACTGAAAATGCAGCGTCTGTTCCGGCAGTGCGTTTTGCCTCAGCGGCGAAAACGCTGCGGCAAAATCGCAGTAAAATCGCAGCGTGTGAATCGGCCTTTAGGGTTAGGGCTTAGGCTTAGTATGGGGCTTACGCTTAGGCTTAGTATCAGGCTTAGGCTTAGGCTTAGGTTCAGGCTTAGAAACCAAAAAATCTAAATTTTCGGGAAAAATCCTGCCAGCTTAGCCTAGACGATGCCTTAAAACATCAAACGCACTCAAAACTATCCGAAAACAAAGATTATAGCCGTTTTTGGCTTGGAACGTTAGCCTACGGTCACTTCCAAAAACACTGAAAATGCTATTTCAAGGGGTCATATCTCAGAAAATCCAAATTTGTGGATAGAGGTTCTTTTACAAAAAAGGCTTCCCTTAAAATGCTTTTCCAAATAAATGCTTTCCCCCCAACTGCACTTGATCTAGAATTCGGATGTATAAATTTTGTCAGAAAAATCTGTGAAACAGTTTTCAAAAATTGGAAAGACAAAATTCGGACATCTTAATTTTCTGTGAAAACCCTTCAAAAATGATTCCTTAAAATTAAGACAATTTAAAAGAAAATTAAGATGTCCAAAAATCATCTTAAATTTACCCCAATTCTGTCTAATAGGTTTTATAGGCTTTTTATAGAAAAGATATTTTAATAATGTCCGAATATTGTCTGAATTTTGTCTTAAATAAATTCCAATTTTTGAGAATAGTTTCACAGATTTTTCGGACAAAATTTAGACATCCGAATAACCAATTAAACTGTCCGAAAACGCTACGAAATATGTAAAAAAAGCTCATAATAACCTCCTAAATACCTCCGAATTGTAAGACGGTGATTTAGAGAAAATTCGGATCACCGGTTTTCCTGTGTTATGGGGGATTGTTATAAGCTAGGGGGATGGTTCACAAAATTTTGCAAAATGCAGTGTATTTTTGGTCGATCAGGGGGGAGGGTACCCCAAAAGTTTGGCCGGAGAGGCCCAGCCCCCCCAAAATTGTGACCCCATTACATGTATGATTCAATTCCGGGGTTTGTGCCTGAAGAGTGTAGACGTTTTGTAGGCTTATTTGGCACAATTTTGTTGGCTAAGTTGGGAGTATGTTCTCTGAAAACGGCATGATTTTCTGGTTTCTGCGCCTAAGCATAGGCTTAGGCCTGGTACTGAGCCCCATACTAAGCCTAAGCCCAAGCCGGATTGGGATTTTAACGTAGTGTAACTGATGCGAACTATACACAGATCTTGTCTGTTTTTTATTATCTAATTATTTTGTTTCAGACATGGGATGAATTTATTTTTCCAATGGTCATGCGCCGCTCTGGTTCGGCAGCTCTAGGACCAGGACTCGGCCATTACTATGCGACTGATTGCTAATTATATATAATTAATTACGATATATAATGCCATCCTAGATTATATGCGCGGATTAACAGGATTGTACGGATTAACCAGACTTGCTGGGTCAGATTAGCTACTGCCCTGTCGTCTACTCAACACGCCGCGTCTAGTAGTATTAGTAGTAGTTGTAGTAGCAGTAGCAGTGTCAGTTACAATAGTGGGTACGGTCTGGCGACCTATCGCAAAGTATCGTCTCAGTCGGTAACGGTGAATAATCGAATTAGTCCGTTCTACGCTAGCGACTCAGCTACTGTGATAGTCAATAATAATAATTGTGAGCTAGCCGAAGAGTGTGAAGAATTGTTGCTTAGTAGTCGTTCCCCCATGGACAAAATTGGTCGGTCGTGTAAACAATATGACGCTGACGCTTTAGCCGATGACGTGGACTATTTCGTCGACGAAGACAGTCTTAGTGGCAGTCTGGCATTTATTAATAACAGTGCTATCAGTAATTCAGCTTCTGCTGCTGCTAATTTTGCGTCAACTTTTTCCCACGCTCCTGCTAGTCAAAACCCAGACTCAACGGCGGCAGATGAGTCCAGCTTTTTGTTGCCTAAGAAACATAATATTAATTCCTCGTCTTGCGAAACTGCTACTACTGCTGCTAAGCATAATAATTCCTCTACAGCTGTGATCAAACTATCGGATATTTCTTGTACGGGGGGGACTCAAAGCTCATTGTATTATTCTGCTGACTTTGGCCAGCCCGGGGGAGCCCAGACGCGCCTCCCTGGCCCGGGCGGCGATATTCGCCCCCCTCTCCAGCAAGCCAATGGACCCCCCCTGATCCCCGGTCAGTGTCAAGGGCCCTCTCTAGACGAATCCGACGCGTCGACTAAGCTGGTTGACCAGCAGCAGAAATCGGGTAGCAGCGTCGGCGTCAAAGGGGGTGCGGAAAATCAGCCTCCGCCGCCACAACCGTCTGCCGCGGCAGCTAACGGGAGGGGCGACTATCACTCGCTGGACAGTAGTGGGGGGATTGGGGCCAAGGGCAGCATCCCGGCCACGGCAAAACAAGGCGATCAGTCAGCCGTCAGCATTTGCGAACGAGTCATGTCGCGCTATGCCACGCCCAAACGCCTGAAGCATTCCCTAGACGAGTGGATTTTTGTGTCCGTCCTGAAAAACGGAGCCCTGTATTGCATCGGAACCCTAATTTCCATTCCCAGTCTATTGCTGTGTCTCTGTCTCTACCTGATTGTGCTGCCCTTTCGACTACTCTGGTGGGCCGTGTGCAAATCGCGTCGAGCCGGAGCGAGTATTAGCTCGGGCTGCTCGAGGGATGTCCACTTTTTTCCCAGCCACTGTGACCCGCTGTATTTGCTGAGTTGCAAAAAGTCAGAACTGTCCACTGTCCACTGTTTGGTCACTGTTCAAGGGGATTTGGACATAGCAGACGTCCGGCAACTTTTATGGCGGAAAATAGTGCACGCCTGTGATCCGAGTACCGGCCGATTGATTTATCCGCAATTTCGCCAGCGGTGTTCACAGCGATGGTAAGATTTGTTGGTTGCAGTCGGTGGATTACGGACATAGATGTTTGTATATACTATTATATCTGGCATATTTTTAGTGGGATGTGGGGGGCGCCCATCCATTTGGTCCGGAGCTTCCCCATTTTGGTCTTGCCCCATTTCGAATGGTGTGCTGGTTGGTGCCCCACATAGCCCAAAAAATTTTTTTTGACACGACTTTTCACTGACTTTTTAGCTGTGCTGTAGCGATGACTTTGTTCTTTTTTAGTAAGTTTCCGGGAAGTTTAGCTTAATTTAGTATTGTGGAAGCTTTAATTACGCATAAAAAAACTATTTTTACTAGTTTATTTAGTCTATATAAAGTTTTTCGTGTAAAACTAGTGTTTTCATATGACTTGCGCCCTCCCTATTTTGGTAAGCGCTCCCCCATCCATTGGGGGATGGATGGTCCCCGCATAAGTGCCTAAAAATATGCCAGATTGTGTATTTATATCTGAGTATCTGATACCAAGATTTGAAGCTTTGCATGTCTATACTAATTTTATTACGTAAACGTATGTAATGTATATATTATATATATTTATGTAGAGTCACGGTCATTTTATATTTTTTGCAATTGTAAAGGTGTGAAATATATAGCGTAGTAACTGATGAACATACATAAACATCTGGAAAACTATTGAAAGAAAATAAAAAACTCAACTTATCTTTGTAATCTATTTTGTGATTGGGTCAGACAACGTTTGAGATTTTTCATATTTGCATAATACTGTAGTTTCTTGAAATTAAGCTATGATCTAAAAGAGCTGGGGCTTAAATAGGACATAGAAGTGCGTATAAAACATAGGAGGAAATTATATATTTCATTTACAGAAGTTTAACGACGCTTTGTGTGACAGATATAAGCATACATGGGCGTGGGGGTGTTTGATCCCTCCTCCTAGACGGCAAACTTACACCCCCCCCAGACAGGTGCTTCACCCCACCCTCCCCCAGAATGAGTTGAAGCTGCTCACGACGGCTCACAACTTCACAAGACAATAATGGTGGCTCACGAAGCGAAAATGGGTGGAAAAGTTCGCATCCCCCCCTTCTGGTGGCTCACCTCCCCCCGGGAACCCCCACATTTCGGTAGCTGCCCACGTATGCAGATAAGGCAGCATAAAAATTTAGAAGTTTCTGGGGTTTACAAAAGTCTGACCAAAAATTTTTGGACCCTCAAAACAAAATCAAGCAAAACTGAAAAAAATGAATGAACTTATTTCACCGAAGACCAGAAGCATAAATTTCAGTCATCAAGAGTAATTGCGAAAATTATGTAAGTTCTGTTGTCTCAGGGTTGAACAATTTGGAATTCTCAATTTGGGTGATCGGAAGATGTTTTGTATATACCTGTTGTATGACAGTTATGACGGTTGCAGATTTTTAAGTTTGCTTTATTTACCCTTAGATTAGGTCTCAGGCTTAGGCTTAGGTTAGGACTTAGTGCTTAGTGCGTAGACAGCTTCTGTGAATCTGTGATCACCCACTTTAAGATACCCATCAATTGTTGGTCTATCTAGGCATAAGGCAAGTATATACATAGTTATCAGTCATATAGTCATATTATAGTCATATATCTATCTACTTTATATTGGTTGTTTTTTAGGTACGGCTATAGCTGGTCGGATGATCCGTTTTTTGACTTGCAAAATCACGTGACCCTTTTCCGTGGCGCCTGCGGGACCCTGGAGGATCTAGAGTATTGTCTAAACGAACTGGCCGGCTGTCCGCTCAACATGAAACGACCGCTCTGGGAAGTGTCGGTCATTCTGGGCTTCGGCGACACCAAATGCACTTTGCTCATCCTACGTCTGCATGCTCTTGTCGCGGACTCACTGTGTTTGCCAAAACTGTTGTGTACTCTTAATGATTCCGAGCTGGCATTCATCTATGAGCCCAAAATGGACCCGACGCTCTACCAACGGCTCTGGGGCATAGGGCAGTTTCTGACCATTGGGCCGTTACAGTTTGTGCGCTCTTGCTGTCTGGCTGCTCATGGGCTCATTTGGACTCATGTGCGCATGGTGACGCGCAACAATACCAACAGTCTGACGTCCAATACCAATAATTGCTCGTGTAGTTTGTGCGCTGCTCATAGTCAACAACAACAACAACAACAACAACAGCAACAATTGTGTAGTCGAAGTGCTGCGCAGGCGGACGCAGCACAAGAGGGCAGCGCGACCGCTGTGCAGCACCGAGCTAACAGTCTGACTGGCGGCGATTCGGTGCACTCGCATAATTCACACTCCAGACTATCCATTAGTCATCCGCTGGGTCAAGGCGCTCGCAGACGACACGTACTCACGTGGGCTCGAGTGCCCAACGTCGACCAATTGATTCGAGCCGAAAAACTGCTCCACTGTTCCACCGAAGAGCTGCTGTTGTCGTTTGTGGCCGGCGCCTACCGATATCATCTGAAGTCGCAGGGTCTCCGCCACCCGCCCGACCTGCACATATCCATGCCTGTGGCCGTCACCACCCGTCCTAGCCATGTCAGTCGAGTGCACACCTGCCGATACAGCCTTGTGCCGATAAGGCTGCCGGTTAGTGTAGAGGGCTGCATCCCCAGGCTCTGGGAAATTCAGCGCGAACTAGAGGAGGTACTGGATGGACCGCTGCCCTACGGACTGCACATTCTGACGGCTTGCCTGGAGCACGTTTTTCCCGGGTGTCTGGGCGCTAGCAGCTGGCTAAGACGGCTGTTGCAGCGACCGCACGCGGCGTCAACGGCGGTGATTAATTTCGTGCACGGGAGTCTAGGCCCGCATAGCTTTCAGCGCAGCTCGGATCTCAGCCTAAACGGCCACCGCGTACATTCCACCCTCTTTTTTCACCCCCTGCCCCCGCATATATCGGCCGGCTTCACGTTTGTCCAGGTCGGACGCGAGGTCCTGCTAAGCCTGAGCACGGATCCGAGCATTTTTCCCAGCGCAGACGCCTTTCTAGTCAGCTTTCAAGAACAAATTCAGAAACTGTTGCGTCAGATTGCGGGTCGAATGCTAACGCCGGTGGCTGCTCAATTGATCGCTGCTGCTAAGCCAATCATCGTGGCGGCCAGTAGTACCTCGCCCATTCATAGTGAGTTGATAGTGTAATAATGGATGTATTTATGAATGAATTTGTAGTATTTTTAGGTTTTGTTTTATGATTTTGTGTTAACTTAGGGTCTTATCCAAAATTTGATTCATTGGATTAGATTTAACTTTATTTCGTCGATAACACACCCTCAGGAAAACATAAATTAATGAGATTTGGCACACTGCAAGATAGTCCATTAAAGCCTATGTGGCAAAAGTTCAGCCGGCTATTTTCATTTTGTGCTGTGTTATTAGCAAAATTATTTTAAATCTAATCCGTTAAATCCAATTTTGGATAAGGCCCTTAGGCATAGGCTTTACTCATTAGGCATTAATCCCGAAGTTCGAATACTTCCCTTGTTAGTATAATTCTTACACACTACTTACAACTTTATGCTAACTTAATATTGTACGTACGAATTGTTCACCCCCGCATCAATATCATGTATATATGTATATAATTGTACGCACTGCCCCTAGAGCTGAGCTTAGCTCTGACACGAGTATATGCATAATATAGCTGTATAGCCTTTAGCTATATGTATGAACCGTCTATGAGCGATATATTTAATTAATTAAGTATGTGTATATTAGTTATACATGAGCTTATGCACACACACACACACACTATATATATGTATATTATATATATATATATATATATATATATATAATATTAGGCATATAACCATTTATATACGCGTTGTGCGACAAGCAGAGACAGACAGGCGTGATTGACTAATGCTGGTTGGATCCGAGCATGATTCGAGTCCCGAGCAATGTCTCAAGAACGGTGGACTTGTTCGTGTCTCAGAGCAGACTCAGACGACAAACACACGCGAGGCACGTATATGTGCAAGACTGGATGGATAGGGCGGATTTGTGGGGGGGGGGGGATTATATTAAGATTGTTTGACTGAGACCAACGAAAACAAGCAGAAAGATGGAAGGGAGTGCAAAGTGGTTGGGCTTGGACATGATTAGATTGAGCGGATTAGGTTCAAACTTCAAACATAATATATACGTGTTTGGCTAGTAGCACGAATTAATAGTTGACAGTGTGAAGCAGTATGATATAATGTGGCATATGTGTAACGGGGTCAAAATTTTGGAGGGACCTCTCTGGCCAAATTTTGGGACTTCGTCTGCCTGATTGGCCCTAAATTCTGCAAAATTTTGTAAAATTTTTGCAAAAGAGTGCCATTTTTACTTAATTTTGCCCCAATTTTGGAACCCTCTCTCAGACTCAGGGCCCTCGATTTTTTTTTTTTTTTTGGGGGGGGGGTCCCCCATCTCCCTCCCTCATAAAATGGCATTTGGTTGCTACCTTATCTTACAGTGGGCCACATCTCACGACTATAGTTATGCACGTGTAATGAAATTGTTGTTAACTAAATAAATATAATTTAAATTTAGTCCGCTAAATCCAGTGTTGGATAGAATCCCGATAGCGAGATGTGACATAAGCGGATACTGAATGAGTAAAAGATTAGGGCCACATTGCTCCTGCCAACCGAGCAGTCCGTGTGGTGAGTAAATGGGCACCAGTGTACCAAGCTTACAGGGGTCCGTGTAGGGCCCCCTCAACGAATGTAGTCACTTTTGAAGTGGCATCCCGGACGCTCCATGGACTATGAGCACCGCACCCGAGGCGGACACGGCAAAGGATAGTTATCTATCCGCGGGTTATATACCTTTACGTTTACCTTATATACTGTGTGGTTGGACTTATTCAAAATTGAGATTAGCGAGTTAGATTTAAGTTTATTACTTATTGGAGTTCCACAAGACTCTAAACAATTTGTAACAATAAAGTTTGACTGAAATGGTATTTTCACCAAATTAGAACAAACTACAATTGTGAAGCTTTAATTGGGTCGATTTCAGTCCGATTTCTTTGTTTCCAAAATTTTTGCATTATCACACAAAATTTGGGTACAACGAAATGTTGAGAAGCGATAATCCACCACGATATTTTTCTCCGCAGACCCCAACAACCCGCCTTGCTCTTTCGGTTTTGCCCCCCCCCCCCATATCTTCTAAGTAGCGCTTATGTAGGACATATCCACATGTCTTCTTATATAAGCTGCGCTTAGGCACAGTATTACGTCATGTATATATGTATGATCATATTATAAGCTGAAGTTCTGCTCTCGAGAAGTATATATACACAACGTATTGGTGTGTATTTATAATTAGGTAAAGTAGGCCTACTGTGAGCTTGAACTAAGGCTTGCAAATTTATGCTAATTTCTGTACGTACGTATATACGTAGTGTTTCTAGAGACTTTAGGCAGTCGGTGATTTTCCGTCGGAACGGGGTGCGATGACACCACGACCGTAATGCGGACACGAGGACTTTTTCGAGAACATCATATTTATGTGGTGATTGTAGACATACATGTAACGGGGTCAAAAATTTGGAAGGGCTCTCCACCTCTCGGGCCAAATTCTGTAGACCCTCCCTCCCTGATTGACCAAATAAACGCCCTAAATTTTGCAAAATTTTGTAAAACTTTCGCGAAAAAAGGGACATTTTTTCTAAATTTCGCCCAAATTTTGGGAACCCTCCCGCCGGCTCCTCGATTTTGCGGTGGGGTCCCACCAGCCCCATCCCCCCTCATACATGTATGATTTTGTAACTGTATAAGATAGTAAAGTAAGTATATACGTAGAAGTAAATATATACACGCTGAACATGCCAACTGGAGGGGGGAGCTCAAAAAATTTTGCTACATTTATATATAGTTTTGGTGGATCACAGATTCAAAGGGGGGGGGGGCGTGTTTGAAATTTAGCAAGGGGCAGGAGAGTGACCCCCCCAAATTTTGGATCCCGTTATCCGAAACATATATATTGTTATCATAAAATATACAAACAGTCCCAAATATATGCTGTTACGTATACATTTGCGATGCTTGAATTAACGCGCTTTTATATTCTATATAAGCAGCAATACTTTTTTCATATTAATAAGTAGTTTTCAAAACAACTCGGCTGGATGCAAAATGGTTAGCCTTCATGAAATTACGGGATATTACCTAGCTGTATATGATATTTAAGGCTTTGAAAAATCTACTAGAAAGTAGAAACTCATGATTGAAATAGGTTCTATGAATTTAGATGCATTAATTATATATAAACGGGTTCCGGGGCTCACACGTTTGTATACCTATTACGTGTATATATATATATATATATTTATATATATATATATATATATATATATATATATATATATATATATATATATATATATATATATATATATATATATATATATATATATATATATATATAACTTAGGCAAACTTAAGTAACTATTAGGCATACACATACATGCAGTTGGGGGGATGGGGGTGACCCCCATAAAATTCGGTCCCAGGGGAGGCAGGGGGGTCCAGCCAGGCGTAAAGGAGAGGGGGAGGATACCACCCACCGTCTGCAAAATTTTCGGCTAAATTTCTTTGGTCGGTCTATTTTAGCATTTAAGGTGGTAGTTTCGTTTGTGCAGTTTTTGTCGCGATTCGCTCTAACCAACAGCTAACTTTATGAAATTTTGCACACATATGAGACACTTTTAGGCAAACATATGGGCAAATTATAGGTTCTTTATAATCAGTTACACTATAGTTATAACGAAAAAAGTAGTGTTTTTGGCATTTTTTGGCTATTTTTACAATATTTCGTAATTTTTAAATAACTTTTTCTCAAAAACAGTATTGATTTTCACTAAACTAAAAAAAAGGAATCTAGATATTTTACTTAAGATCAGTTTGCGACGTTAAAACGCAAATTTAACTGCAACTGTTTTCAGGAAATTGACACTTTCTGAATTTAACTCCGATTTTCACTTTAAAATGATGTGATGTAAAATTTAAGCTATACATATCTTCAAAACTAAGCACCAAACTAGATAAAGTTGTACTACAGTGTTGTGTCAAAACTCATGTTACCAACTGCTATATAACCAGGGTTATAAGCTCTGAAGTGTATCACCCCCATGTTTGAGAAAAAACGCTCGAAAATACTGATATGATAGGCATTGTACTTTTTTTCTCAAGCCATAAAGTTTTACGAAATTCAAAAAAGTTCTGTTTTGAATATTAGATTTAAAGTACTGAAGCAATTTGAAAACTTATCCAAATGAAACTATGCATGTATTGAGACACCTACCAGCGAATTTAGACTAAATTGGAATTAAACTTCATCAAGTCATATTCTTTCCATAATCAAACATAGCGCAAAAACATGAAAAAATGCAAAATTTGAGATTTTTCACAGCGTCTTTTGGATAAACTGTCAAAATTGTCAACAAAACAAATACATGAGCTTACGGTACCATTTTTGGTCATTAAAATGCAAAAAACAGCTAATAAATAGCTTCTAAGACAACCGAGTAACAGCTCATCAAAAAAAGCTGCACATACGAAACTACCACCTTAAGCAAGTATATAATATTTTTTGACTCATCACTTCGGGCATTTTTGATGAATTTTAAGCAATTTTTACCTAAATTTTGTCCGAAAATTGTCAAAATCGCAACTTTTTAGGCATAAAAAAATTGAAAGTTGCGTCATTCTTGAGGACGGGGGTCAAAATTTAGTCGGCTCATGAAAGGGGGTCCCAGCCAGTTGGGGGATTCCAAAATTATTGGGCTGTTTATGCTCTTAGGGACATCCATGGGGGGGGGTTGCATCCCCCCAGAATCCTGAAGTCAAAGTTGGCTTTTGGGGGCTGCCTTCTCCAGACCTCCGCAATAGTGATATTTTTGGATTAAACAGAACTAAATTTTTTTCCAGAAACATTTTTTCAAATGCAGAGCACACCTGTCAAAAAGTACGAAAAAATGTTTTCTGGGGGCGCTGCATTGGTTTCGAATTGAATTAAGGGGTCTCTCCAGTGTCCACCATATATGGGGGTGGGGGGAGTTCTGCCTTCAAAAGTGAGACAACTTCCACCCCCCCCCCAGAATATTTAAAAGGTGCTCACAATGGCTATACCGGTGTCTCACGAACATACGTGAGCAGGTGGCTAATTCTGTGGGGTGGGGTGGTCCGGTGGTGAGTCACCGGGGGAGGGGGAGGTACGGAGTTACTTTTCTACCTATTTTCTCCAAAGTTTTGGTGCTGGTTTTATGGTCTGCAGTAGTACTTACCAACATTAGTACAAACTAGGTAGTCTGTAGTCACCTATCGGTATCAATCCCCCCCCCCAAGATCTCACACTCGTATTAAAGTATGCCCCTGATGACACCCATCCATATACGGTCTACTGTTAACGGTCTGTGTCTCCATATTAGCCTGCCTGTGTGTGTCCTTAGGCGTGCGGCCATGTGATACGGTGCTGCAGCATAGCCCGACACAATTCTGACAGTATTTCCTGTCACTCAGTGCTCTAATGAGCCCACCACGCAGCAGCCAACCTAAGCTAACCAACCTAACCTAACCTAACCTTACCTAGCTTATTGCCCGACTATATAGTGTACTCAGTGGCTGGGGTATTATAGCCTGAATAATATCATTACATGTATGCCTACGTATATACGCACTGTTGGTGACTGCATAATATAATGGTACACACCTTTTTACCTATGTATGGGTGATATATATGTGTGTGACTGGTGAATATTTATGAGATACATTGATATATATTTCCTTCGGAGTGAGAGCCGAGGTGACATTTAATTGGACGAAAGTCATGACATAGTTGTGTGTCGGGTGTGCCAAAAAACAGAACTCTAAAGGGTTGTGTACATGTTGCAAAGGGTCTAGAGAGGGATGCTGCTAGGGGGAGGGGTGATCTCTTGCATTCTTCCGCAGTTAAACGGTGACAAGGCTAGTTTTAGGGTGGCGCTTGGTAACAGGTGCAAGTCTACTCAACGATGGGGAGAATTTGACCGTCGGATTCCCTGAGATTGAGAAGGTTTTGCCCAAGGCCTATGTTTGGCACTTTTCAAAGAATCTGGCACCATTTTTCCGATTAGTGTCGGATATGGTATAATGGCTCTGCGGCAATGGAGAAGCTTCAAAGGCATTCGAAATGTTACATCAAGTTCGCATAAAACGGTGAAGGATTATGAGAAAAGTGCCGGATATAGATCTTGGCATTCGTGGGCGTGGGGGGTTTGGGGAGTAAAAGTAAACCGAAGGTACCGACCTTTAAAGCGTTAATAGTAACAGCACCCGATGCAAAAGTCGGTGGGAGGTAATATCAAGAAATAAAAAACACATTTTTTATATTGTGTTTCAGGCGAGCCTCCCAGCGAGGAATATGTGACGGCCAGCTCAGACGGCGGCGAGACAGCCATCAGTTTGGAGGAGCTGGAACATCTGCTGGCCTCCGTTCAGGGCGAGATCGAGTCCATGCGAGCCAACCCGAATCCGGGCGAGTCCAGAGACAAATATCTCAATCGGCTGGCCTACTATGAGGCCAAGATGGAAGACCTGCAGCTGAGCATCTCGGAACGGGTGCGCTACGGACCGCCGGCGGCACCGGGAGGCGGAGGCACCGGAACCGGAGGCGCCAATACCAGCCAGAGTCGCCATACGCTGGCGCCACAGACCAGCCTCAGTCCGGGTTCGAATGCCGTCACTCCTTCGCCCTCCAGCCACCATGTCAGCAGCCCTCGGACCTCGATGCTGGACATTTTCCTGAAAAACTCGGCCATCGGTCGACGCCACTCGGAGGCGGAGGAAATGGTTAGTACGACGCGGAGAACGAGCACCAGCGCCGGCCAGGCTGGTCGGGTGAAGCGCAAACGCAGCCGGAGACTCAGCTCCCCTACCGCCGTCAAACGCGCCGATCGCATACTCTTGTCGCCCTGAGACTGAGGCTGGATTCATACTTCACAGGCGTTGTCCTCCATTCAGCCGGCAAAATTACGAAATAATCACGCCAGTAATAGTATATTAAATTATAAGATCAGATTGTGACAGGATTGTTTTGTGAGTTGGTGGTTGAACGGTCATACGGCTGTAAGTATGAATCGACCCTAAGCGAATTAGCATACTTTAACACGGGGGTTTTATTTGGAGGATCTTGTACCGATATTTGACTGCCCTTGTACACTTTGTGTACTTTTGACTTCTTCTTCGGCTCTTCCCACATTCTAACGAAATATTTTTCCTGTTTCTCTGATAAAGTTGCATTTTTTTTTAAAATTTGTCCAAATATAGCTTTAACTTTAAAGAAATTCCCATATTTATAAGAGCCCATGTTATAGAAATTTTTCTACCCTTTTACCTTGGCTCTACCTTTTCTTGCCATTGTTCTAAAATCGAAAAAACTAGGGGTTCCCCAGGGGTTCCCGGAACCGCCTGTATACATTCCTTCCCGTGTTAAAGTGTATTGATTAGTGCTGGAGTGATTAATTAATATTGCTTAATATTAATTAGTTATTTTTAGTACTTAATTAGTTAATATTGTAATTATATATACTGTTTATTACCAATTACTACGCTAGTCATTTTCCTGTGGCCCACACCTGTCTCTCTTTACTCAGCGCTTTAGTGTCATTTATTCAGTATCCTGTTAACTGGATGAGACTCAATAGAATTTGACTATTTTTGGCTTTTTTAATGAGTAATTTAAAGTATTAATCCATTGATGTAATTTATTTTATATATTTTTTGTTTTAAATTCGTGTTTTTTTGTATTTTCGATGAAATTTGAGTCAGATGCGTCTCAGTCAATCCTGTTTGTGTAGTAGTCTCAATGTGTTTATATTTTTGCTTGTACGTACTACGTACTTATGTTTGTTATTTCGTTTTTTACAATTAGTGGTATTAATTATTGTTCTTTCATGATAAATGATATTTTTCATAGTTCTGTTATGAGCACAATAATGTGACGGTATCTATATAATGTATATAATTGTCAATTTTGAGTGAGGGGTTTCCGTTAAGTTGGTTAAGAATCAAAGAAATTCTGGACTCACAAAAATTCAAAAATTTCTAATGTTTGCCTGAAAAGTGAAAAGTGATAATTTTTGCAGTTTCGTAATTTTCCAGATTTTTTTGCTTTTCGCGAAGCATTTTACAGCCGTCTGGGGTTAATTTTGGGTTTTCGTGTACCCTTTTTCCTCTCCAAGAAAAGGGCTTGTCCCAGCGGGTCATTTCTGAGCGAGGGCTTGTCCCGGAACCTCAAATCTGGGGGTTTGCCCCCCCCCAAACCCTCGCTATGTACATCTGTGCTCCTCCCACAAGGAAATACCAAAAGTGTTCGTGCTGAAACTTTTTTGCAGCTATTTTCAACGCGACACGATTGCTAATTCCACCAGTCAATCTCTTTTTTTGAGATTTACATATAAGTAGATTTTAAACTATATATTTTGAGCTTTTTTATTGTTTTTTTTAAATCTTCAAATCACTTTCTTAATGGCCAGCCAAGACCCACCGGATTGCGAATTATTCTTCAATTTTCTGTTTCAGCATAATTTAGCTTCATCCTCAGGCTGCATATTTAAATTATTAACGAAATGCATAACTAATTTGCATGAAAGAAAAAAATGTACTCGGGAAAATAAAGGTTGTCTGCATTTCTGGGGAAATTAAAAATGAATACTTGTCCCTTGGCTTAGATCTAATTATTAATTTATTTTATCAAAAAATCATATGAGCATTTGGCAGCATTGTGGGGGGTTTAGATTGAAAAGAAGAACAACTGAAATGTATGAAATTTGCGATAGTTTATGTAAAACTCATGCACGTTGTTTGTTTCACCAAAGTGCAATGTGTTAGTCTATTTTCATATTATTGTATAGTCTATTATATACTTTTGTTGTTTGCTTTTTCTCAATTACGTTGTGAAGTTTATACATATTGCTAAGTTTCACTGATGTATACCTCCTTTATACATACAATGCTTGTATGCGTTGTACAATGTGTTGTGCTTGTATTATATGTGCGTTTACCACTTAAGATTTGAGGTTTACTGGTACATAATATATGCTTGATTAGATCCTATTTGCACCGAAAATTGTTTTTTATATTTAAATCTTTATTAAAACTGCTTTACAAAAGATACCAAAGAGACATTGTTGCAACTAAAAAGTTGCTAAAATATCATTTCGGAAAAAAATTGGGTGATGGAAGGAGGGGGGGCACCATATCTGAAATGGGGGGGGGGTGGACTCTCGTTTGAATCTATAAATTTTAATCCGATTAACTCTGTTTCAAATAAGACCATGCATGGGCATGGGGGGATTGGGGAAATCGGTCCCCCTCTCATTTTTGACCCAGCTCTTTTCCTCGGGAAGGTTCTCTCCCCCCATCCATAATATATCCTAGTTTTTTTTAATCGCGTAGCAGCCCCCTTTTGCGGTCGACTCCCACCCCCCCAGATTCCCTTAGCTGCAAATTTCACGCGTGGCTAAGACCCAAGCGTGGGTTTCACAAGGTGGTTTTACTAAACCAATGGTTTTACATACGCTTTGTATGATTTGCGCATAATTTCATCACGAAAAGTAGCCTGATTCGTTACGAATTTCGTCTACCTAAATTGTTAAACCCGGGTTTTAGCTCAGTTGAAGTTTCAGCAAACAGAGACCTGCTGTGCTGCAGGGTTGAAATACAGCTAAACTAAAAAACTCGGGTTTAACAATTTATGTAGACGAAATTTGTAACGAATCAGGCTACATTTTATAATGAAATTACATGCAAATCATACAGAGCGTACGTAATACCTACCATTGGTTTAGTAAAACCACCTTTGTGAATTCCACCCTTAGACTTAACTGCTATGACCTTAAATTCGCTGTGGTAAACGGTCTCACTGCGTTTTCTGTATTGAAATGTAACCATTTGTGATGCTAATTGAATGATTCCGTTTTCCGGGTTCTGCTATGTATGTATGCTGTAACGTTTGTGTAGCACTCTTCAGTGTTATAATATTGTGTTGTATCAAGAGTACATAAAAGCTATCAAGTATATGTATAATAACTACTTTGGCAACTTAACAGCCAAAGCAAATGCTCTAGGTGGCTCTCGTCTCCGATTGGTTAGATTTCATTTAGCCAAGAAAGTGTATGTCATTTCAAAAGTTCCAGTTGGAGCGGACTTGATGGTTTATGTGGGTTTTCCGGTATATCGTGGCATATTCCCTACCATGAATGATGACAACTATTTTCCTGCCTTGTAGTACTTATTATTCGGCTTTTGGGAAAGATTTGGGGGGTATGGGCAATGGTATACAGTACACGGGGTCTCAGCTTGGGCGGAGGCTTGTCCCGGATTTACCTAAATTTTTAGGGGGGCGTGGCCCGCATTTGGGAAACATGAACTCACAAAATCGTAAAAATTTTAAATTTTTTTGCCCAAAATTGTGGTATTTTAAGTAGAATTTTAATGTGTTTTTGCAATTGTTCGGCTTTTTGCTCAATTTTTAAGAATTTTACGGCTATTTAGCACAAATTTTTAGTTTGGTTACACCTTTTTTTCAGCGCCGACGGAGGGGCTTGTCAGAGTGGGTCAAGTATGAGGGCGAGTTTGTCCCGGACTCTCAAATGTGGGGGAATGGTGGGCTTGCCCCCGTCCCCAGACTACCATGTGGATCTGTGGGTATATGTGTCTGGGGTATTACGCGATCCCTAGTACAGACGGGGTGCTAACCTCACCAGATCCGTGTCCTGTCACAGAATTGTCAACATTTTCGGAAAAATAGCTCACTCAGAAAATTGTCGAAATAATTCTATAATTCACAAACAATCGAATAATATGTGCATCAACCAAAGCTCGATGAAAGACCCTCCCCCCGAAAAATTTACTCACGTTAAGTTAATCACCCTCGTTTTTTGTTGGTCACATGTTTATTACATTCCGTTTTTGATTGTGCTAGTTTTTTTCGTATTCAGCTATGACTGTATGTTTATTTATGTATTGTGTAACTTTTTGCATGTATGTTTTGTATTGTATTGGTTCTGAGACGTGAGAAATTTGTTTTTTTGTGCGTCAAGTCCTGCGTGCTGAGAATTGGCAACTACTTAATAAGAATTAAGACTTGAGTGTATCTAATTTATTAGCTTCACGTCACAATAGCTATATGAGCGAAGTTAGTTTGCATAGCGTTGATGTGGGGGGTATAACAAATGGGTATCTGATGGTTTATCGATTCGATTCCATTCCGACTAGCTAGATTTTATTCACTGGTCGAAATTTTGTAAAGAAACTTACGGTTTACATACTGACAGTCAAGAAATAACTTTTTTTGTGCAAAATTGCAAAAAGAGATGAATTGTTATGGCACTGTTGCTTTCACTGTTGGTAGTATTTAAAGTTTCATATGACTGTTATGTAATTATCAAGTCAATCGTTAGCTGTGGCAGCTCATTGTAATTTGTGTTTGGCATATAATATTAAACTTATATTGGGATCTATGAAATAAGGACGGAAATTCACAACCTACCACTAACACTGAGTTTTGCTATCTAAGTCACTGAAATATATATTTGAATTTCAAGTAAACAGAATCACTGTGGGTTCTTTCAGTTGAATGTTAGGAGTTTCACTAACTTTGAAAAAGTTTTTGAAAGTGTTGGTGTTGCAATTGTGGTTGGTTGTGTGATGTGGTTTTCCGCATATGAATGTATTTTTATTATGTATTTTAAAATTTTTTAATTTTTTTAAAGTTCTGTTTGCCAATTCTGTTGCTCGTTTGGTAATCCAAAAACTGTATTTATGGTTAAAATTTAGTTCATGTTTGTCTTTAAGTTGGTCCGTTTGTCCGTAAGCACAATTTTTGTGCACTTAGTCACAAATGTTTAATATTTAGTATTCATAATTGGAGGTTGTTCGGAGTAAATGTCTTGTGTTATCCAAAATTTTATTTAGCGAATTAGATTTAACTTTTTTGGTCCTAATACCTTTTTGGAACCTTTGGAACGATTTCCAACTTACTTAGAGCCTTCGTATATAATCAAAATCGGATGTAGCGAATCAGTTAACTCAATTCATGCTTGCGGTTTGGCGGGCACTTATTGATTCAATCTTATTGAAAGACAGTATTAACATCAGAATTACCAGGGGGATGCCAACCACCCATCTCTGAATCTGCAGACCACCGCTCTACCATTGAGCTACTGAGCCGATGATGAGCTGTCGTAAATCCCTGTAAGGACTCTAAGGGGCCTATCGTATTTCACACTTGGATTATGTCAGTATATTGAGTTCTTCTTGACTATATAAGTTAAATCTAATCCGCTAAATCCATTTTTATATAACCCTCTGAATTTATGTTCATGGTGTTACCATTCTGAGCAGAATATTTTATATACAGTATATATACAATAATTCTAACAAATTTTTTTTGAATGTTTGGTTTAACTTTAAATAAAATAGCTGTTATTCTTTCTTTCGTTGTTGTCTTATCAATAGCGTAATTAGCTATAGTTGGATAAGGATTTTTTTGCTCTTGGCATATTAACGCTCTTAGTGCTTAGGCTCTTGTTAATCTTTTATAACTGCTAAATAGAGTAAAGAAATAATGGATTATATTACGTAGTAACTGTCAAGAGTTGATTTGTACTTGAAGGCCGTATGTCTGTTAGTCGAAAAACTAACTCTAACTTTTAATTTTTGAGATTGTTGATTATTTTCGAATTTTCCAGTTAACAAACATGTTGATTATTTTCGAATTTTCCAGTTAACGGACAAACAGCCGTAATGAATGGACCCCCACTTATGTTGCTCTTTCCCCTCTGTGCTGTGTATTTTTTTCATATGACTATGTTTTTGTTATGTTTCCTTATTGTGTTTTCGTCATTATTAGTGTTGTTTTCACTGTTCTATTTTTGCAAAAAGTTCTACAGCTAATAAATACATATATTTTCTATGCGTTTCTTTTTATCTGACTAATGCCCGCTTCCCACTGCAGGTTTAAGGTTTAACGTAGAACATGATGTGAGCATATTGCTAAATTGTTATATGCATATTGTTAAACCTTAAACCATAAACCTTAAACCTGCAGTGGGAAGCGGGCATAAACGGACTGGATTCAAATACCTAGGTATATAATCAGTTTAAGCACATTCATTTATTTTCAACATCCGGAAAGGTTATTTGGTATTTCTGAAACACTGTGGATAAATTAACTAGCATGGTTAAGGTAACATAGTTATGTCGGTGGCTACGGTAAGCTTAACACAGAAACACATCTTCGTTTGCGTACTGCGTTCCCTGAGGCTTAAGGATGGAAACAACCCCTATCACAAAAAAGATAGCTAACAGATTGTGCTTTGATGCTTTGGATTTGCTAGTTGCGTCATTTTTATAGATCACGCTAAAAGTTCTGAAAACAGTCGACTGTCCCATTATTTTTTAGGGGTTGATTACGTAATAAAAAGGACTGATAAATATTTTATTAAAATAGCGAACTGATAAAAATAGCGAAAACAGCAGTTTGCAGGCCCTATTAGCGCTACCTAGGAGGGTGACTTAGTGTTGTTATACAACGCCAAGCGAAGCTATCGCAAAGGTTCTAAACTGGAGCCCGCCTGGACTGGGCCGTATCATGTTCACACATGTTTAGGTAAAGGCTGGGTGCAGCTTAAAAATTGGAAGACTGGTTAAATCCTCAAGAAAATTTACAACAAATGTCTTCTAAAGCAGTACAACAAAAGAAAAAGAGAACATGGTTGTGTTTCGACAGTTTCCGAAGCCTGCAGCAACGATTTCTCGGTATTACGCCAACTGCGCCACTGGCCAAAGGCTGGAACAACGGTTGTAACAAAGGTGCGCCAACTGCGCCACTGTCCGAAGATTGGAATTAGAACTAGAAACTAGAAAAATTTACTTAGGGCCTTTTCATAAAATGTAGTAACGAGATCAGATAAACTCGATTAAGAATTTATGAATGCCGATTAAGGATTAACGTACTAGAAATATTAGTGCGCTTAACGGTGATCTTAATCAGCGTCGTTTCCACAAATTGTTTTTCGATTATCTCGATTAAGGCCTTAATCTGAATCGTTTTCCTAAATTCAAGTTAATCGTAACGTTTTTTTTTGAAACGGCCCAAGCTGTCTTGGTTCTATTCCGAACCTATTGCAGCTGCAGTTCTTAGCGCCACACGCTGTTCGTGCGCCCTACGCCAGGCCGAAGTTTGAGCGAGCATGTCCAGCAAGCTGGACAAGAGCAAGCTCGCGAGCCCCTATTGTAGTTGCTTCACAAGTTTGTCTTGGATGATTCCAGGAATTAGCAGGCGATTCTGAAGCACGCACGTATCTACCCTGCAAATTTGTTGCCGTACACCACATTTGACCCTTTTAATCTCATTAGATGTTGTAGTATTTCACTTAAAGTAGATATTTTCACTGCCCTTGTAATTTAACACTGAACCCATTCAAACTAACGTAGAAACACTGCAAACCACACGTGACGCCCGCGCTGTTAGACTGAAGCACAGGTTACACAAACCAACTGACAAAAGGTGAACACAAGCTCAGTGTTAATGTCCAAAATCAAAATTAAAGACCTGTTGTGCTGTGGCACAACAGGAAAAACTATTCAACTACTTCGCGTGGAACCTTCATTTTCAATTTTTTGAGCTTTTAGGAGTCTAAAATTACGCATACCTATAAATGACAAAAATTGTGGGTCAATGTCATCTGCAGCTGCTGGTCAGTGACAAAGCCAGTGTAAAGTTGACAATTTTCTGGCAAACCATATGTATTCTAATATGCAAAATAGGTACGTACGCTGCTGCTGTGTAAAACTAAAAGTAAATTCATGTTCATATCTATCTACTTACTAACATGTATAGTAGGAGCAAGAGTACATAATAGCGTCTCACTCTATATAGAAGAAGAGTGAGACACTCTCCAGCCTGCCTGTGTTCTAGCACAGGCAGATGCGCTGGTCGTTTTCACGCTACATGTTGACATTCTATGCAACATGTGACTGGCCAATCAAAAGCGAGCTTCTATTCTCTGATTGGCAGACGCCTGTGCACGTGCTCCAATCATAAAACGGGATAGGGATAAAGGTTAATAACTCATTATTTATTCATAGTCTTCTTGTAAAAACATTAAAAAATGTTTGCAAATAAATACCTTTGGGGATATTTTGGCAAACTTTCGGCGAAATTGATTGAGAAACTTTTAAGAAATTCAGAAAAGTTTATATCTCCAAAGTTTCTCAATCATTTTCGCTGAAAGTTTGCCAAAATATCCCTAGAGGTATTTGCAAACCTTTTTTAATGTTTTTGCAAGCAGACTATGAATAAATAATGAGTTCTTAAGCTTTTATCCCTATCTTAATGCTTATCAACGCATCAGCGATTATATACTAAAGTGTGTTACGCAGGGAATCTACGCGCTGATTGGCCAGTCACATGTTGCAACGACCAGCGCATCTGCCTGTGCTAGAACACAGGCAGGCTGGAGAGTGTCTCACTCTTCTTCTATATAGAGTGAGAA
The DNA here is from genome assembly GCA_030248245.1 of Trissonchulus sp. WLG1_4. Taxonomy (NCBI): domain Eukaryota; kingdom Metazoa; phylum Nematoda; class Enoplea; order Enoplida; family Ironidae; genus Trissonchulus; species Trissonchulus sp. WLG1_4. Next base: position 64,286 of record JASANF010000638.1, read on the forward strand.
GCTATTATGTACTCTTGGTAGGAGTTAGGGCTGGGCACTGTTACAAAATCACTATCCGTGTACACGGTTAGTTTCGAAGGCTAGTAACCGCGTGTATACGTTAACTAACGGTTACTGCAATTATCCGCGTGTACACGCTAATTATTCGTGTAACCGTGTAACCGTTTACACGCTAAGTATCCATGTAGCCGTTTACACGGATACTAACCGTGTAAACGGTTACACGGTTACTAAACGGTTACACGGTTACTAAACGGTTACACGGTTACTAACCGGTTACACGGTTACTAAACTTCAAGAGGCAGAGGGGGGGGAGGAATGACCAAGGGAAGATGCGAACCACCCATCTCTAGATCTGCAGATCAGCAAGCTACCATATGAGCTACTGGGACAATGCTGAGCTGTCAGTATAAATGCCTTTATATATCTTGAAGAATATAGCTTGCACACAAATGCGTATATGAAATAACACACAGGCAAATCGCTTGCGCACGATTGTAGGCTAATTTGCATAAATCCAGCAGCCAAGCGAACAATTTTCTTAACTGGTACACGAAGTCGTAAAACGAATAGTGTAACCGGTTACACTATCCGTTTAGAGTAACCGTTTACAACTATCCATTTAGAGTAACCGGTTACACTATCCGTTTAGAGTAACCGGTTACACTATCCGTTTAGAGTAAACGGTTATACAGTATCCGCGGTTACTGTGTCTTAACGTGTACACGCTGTAACCGCTAAGTAACCGCGGATTGTGACCCCTAACCGTGTTCACGCTAAGCTTAGCGTGTACACGGTTACACGTGTTGTACACGGTTCGTACCGTGTAACCGTGCCCAGCCCTAGTAGGAGTCAATAAATCATGACATATGACACGCAATGACATATTCACTTTATACGTACACAATGTCTCCCCACGTAGGGTCTTCCTTTGTTCGTACGAACTTTAACGCTCAATATGCAAATGAGATATTATATGCCTATATGTACGCCTGCACCTATGCACTACCGACTATTTCTTTGTTCGCGGACGCTCACAACGGTAAGTAATAAGTATATTGTCTCTTGATTTGAGCTTACCCTGCACCTTAAGTGTTTTCCTGCATCTTTTTCATGCATCAGCCGGCATTTTTTTGAGTTATCCATACAGTATGCATCTTTCATGCATCAGCCGGCAGGTTTCTTGACTTATCCATACAATGTTCAAAGTTTATTGGTTAGGTTTGTTTTCAACCATCCCCTACTTACATTTTAGATGCCCCGAAGTAGGCACACGTCCGAATCCAGCTCGTCACGGTCCAGGTCCGGGAGATCTCGCTCCAGATCCTTGGGCAGCGAAACCAGTTCACGGTTCGCATCTTCTAGCCCCGACAGGTCGGATGATCATGGCCACTCAGACAATGCCGCTGCCCTAGGACCTCCTGCTGAGGAGCCGACGGAGACTCCTGCGTCCACTGAATATCCGTATCCGGACATGCCAACCCAAACTACACTCCAGGCAGCTTCGGGCCTGGAACTGCTTTGCCCAAGTATGCACAAGGGCCAGCAGCCGAATTTTACTGTCGGCGACCTCGGAATATAGCGGTGGCAGGCGGCCTGCAAGACACCGGTGGACCGGCGAGATGCAGCCTTTTCTACTTTCCAACTGGGAACCGATCAAGCCGTGGTATTTGGACCACCGCTACTGCAATCGTCTCACATGAAACTCTTATCTGAAGAGCGTAGAGATACTGAAAATAGGCTGAGAGGTTGGCAGGAATTTGTTGGCCTGGCTAGTGTTCCTATTTCAGCTCTATTTGCCAAGGTTGCCCAGAAAGCCATGGCGGCCCAGCAACTACAACTGCGGAAGTAAGAAGTGCTCCAGGATCTTCTGGAGTTTCGGCTTCCTACCATGCCCTTGCTGCAGCTTCTTGACGTGCATTTGACCATCTTGGGAGGGCTGCACAACCGTCTGAACTACAACCGGGCTTACAACGCAGCGGACACTATCTACAGCAGCATCAGGCCAGATCTTGCGGATGCCTAGGCCACAAGACCAATTGGACAGCTCTGTTGTCAAGATATAAAAGAGTGTGTGAAAAACGAAAAGGCTCGACGGGAGAAACAAGAAACAAAGCGGCGATCACGTTCCGTCAAAGCTAAACGAACAGATGTAAGTGTACTGCATGTATGCAGTCCTACTAACAGTCCTCTGGCTTTGCCCGTAGATCAAGCCGAGTCACATTCTTATTATTAGCGATATCTGTAGGACTACGCCACAGGTTGATGATTGTTGTAATGCTTTGTGTTTTTTCAGCCGCTACCACCAGGCCCAAGCTGCTTACTATCCACGTCATCCTACAGGGGCAACCGAGGGCGCGGAGTTGCTCAGGCCAAGAAAAGCCGCTCGTCGCACAACCCCCGAGGAGGCTATCGGCGTGGAACCGGCAGCCAAGGTGGCACGACGCACGCTGCCTAGCGCGTCAGACCAAGAGGTCAGTTTACTGCCAGTATAACCTATACCAACAATGTTGGCCTATGGTGACCCTTTATGTACTAAGCAAGTTGGTAATACGCCCCAAGAAAGTATACTCTATGTAGTGGCATTTAAACCAGCTGGTCGTTTGTCACATTTTAGCCATCGCTGGGCTGAACTAACAAAAATAAGCTGACTTTGCAGGTAGTTCAAGGCTAAGCGATCTACGAACCATTATTGCAAAACGTTTTGTTACAACATTGCTGCAATCAGGGGCCAACTGTGTAACTGGACTTATACTTTCCAGCCAACACATAACGCAAGCGACCACAGTAGCGACAGGACCTTGCATTTAATTTGCCCTAGCTAATTACACGTCTTACGTGTATTCGCTTGGGCAAATGTGTGTGTGTGTGTTTCAGTATAAATTGAGTGTGGTGTGTGATTGTGTTTTGTGTCTCAGCTGGCACAGGGGGCCAGCTAGCAAACTTATGTTGTTGCAATTGGTGTTTCTTTCTTGGGTTACTTTAGGCCCGAAAATGGCTAATTGGGTGTTTTTTATTTAGTATAGGTGTTTTTCATTTCCGTAGCACTAATCAAAATTTTATTAGTAAGCGATAATTTTTGTATAAAAAACTAGGAGGTGGATTCTAGTAACTCGAGTTTTGTTAAAAAGAGTTCTACCCACCCAGTACTAATAAGTAAAACGTAACAGCTCAATAAATTTTAAGCACAACAGTACTTCACCCCCCTTAGAACTTGCAAAGTACCCAATCAATCAATCAATCAATTTACTAAGGCAAAGAAAAATAAACAATAACAATTAACAACGGCGTAAATGCACTTCTAATCAGCAGCTTGTGCAGCATATAGAAATTCAATTAAATTGTTCCTAAAGATATTCAAAGATCTAGAGTCGACTACTGCAGGAGGAAGGGAGTTCCAAAAATTTATCACTCTAAACGCGAAAAATGATTTGTTCAGGGTCATGTTTTTACGAGGGATATACAATTGCAAATTATGGCCACGAGTGTTTCTAGCAAAAATATCTGAGCGTAGAATGAAAAAATCCGAAAATTCAAGGTCAACTAACTTACGGAGAATTTTGTATACAAATAAGATGTCTCTGAAACGGCGTCTTGATTCCAAGGATTGAATTCTCAACATAGAACACCTTTCTGGATAATCTAATTCAGGTAATAGCTTCCTAGTGAAGAAAGCTTGCACTCTCTCAATGTTATTTATGTTTTTCACCAAATATGGAGACCAAACTTCACATGCACATTCGAGAATGGGTCTAACATAAACACAAAACAAGCGAGTTAGAAAATAAGGATCGGTGTTGGTGAAATTATGGAGAATTAGATGGGATATAGCTAAACTTTTCTTTGAAATTGAAGACCAGTGCTCACTAAATTTTAAACTAGATTGCACAGTGACCCCTAAATCTTTACATGATAAAACAGAATCTAAATCATTGTTATTAATATGGTAAGTGGCATTTTGGTTAGAAAAACCGATGTGCAACACGAAACATTTATGAATAGCAAGCTGTAATTGCCACTTATCGCACCAATTCACAATCGCATTTAAGTCATTTTGTAGGGAATCAGAGTGAAATCCACGTTTAAAACAAAAGTAGATTTTTATATCATCGGCATATAACTTAATTTTAGAAGATTTAACAACGAGAGGTAGATCATTTATATAATACAGGAAAAGAGTAGATCCTAAAACAGAGCCCTGAGGGACACTAGTAGAAATTTCTGAATAATCCGAGTAGGTGTCTTGAACTTTGACTCTTTGGCGACGACCAGATAAAAAAGCATCAATCCAAGTTAACAGTTTACCATCGATGCCATATCTACTAAGTTTGAAAAGCAGTTTTTTGTGCGGGACAGTATTGAAAGCTTTTTGAATATCCAGATAGATAGCGTCTACATAGTTTTTTCATCAATGGTGTTAAACCAATCCAACAGACATGATAATAAACTGGTAACGCTTGATCTTCGTTTTAAAAAACCATGCTGTGCATCAGAGAATATGTTATATTTGCATGCGTGCTCAAGCAGGAGATTATTTATAATTTTTTCCAAAGGTTTAGAGATATTTGAAATGATACTTACGTCTCTATAATTTAAAACATCATTGCGGTTCCCTTTTTTGAAAATAGGGGTGATGTTTGCATCTTTCCAGCACTGAGGTACCCAACCCAGATTAAAGGAGAAGTCATATAATATCGAAAGAGGTTCAGCTAGTTTAGCTGCAAAGGATTTTACAAAGACAAAAGGAAAGTTGTCAGGACCAGCAACGAAAGTGTTAGGTAATTTTTGCAGGATATAGAAAATGTTAGTAACAGAAAAATCTGGCGTCCATACAGAAATTTTAGGAACAAATTGAGGTAGGTTAGGTAGATTATCATTGTCAGTGATAAAGACGCTAAAGAAATGATTATTTAAAAAAGAAGCTTTTGCTTTGTTAGAATATGCTAAATTACCAGTTGAATTTTTTAGTACAGGAATGATGGCTTTAGGTTTGATGTGGTTGTTGATATATTTATAAAAACGAGAGTTTGAATTTTTTAGAAGATCTAATTCGTAATTTTTCAAGTATTTCTTCTGCATTTGGGTTAAAGTATAATGCAGACGTTGATACTCGTGTTTTTCAAAAATATCATAATTTCTAACCCAATTTTTGAAAGAAGCATTACAACGCTGATCAAAAGCTTTGATGTAATCTGGCCAAAATTTTCCGTCAGTGGCACTTTCACGGACTGGTACATAGCAGGTGTCAGGTTATGAGATTACTAAGCAGTTGAGTAAGGAAAATTATGAAGTTACCAATTTGGTTTCCAACAGTGTTTTGATTCCAAAAAGCATTCCAGCAAGTTTTTGGCTATATCTCGAAAAATTAGTACAAGAATGCAACACTCAGATTCAAATAAAGTTGAAAGGCTATTTTCTAAAAACAAGAGACGGCTTCGAATTAGTATACAGACACCTCCACCATAACGATTACGATCTTTTCCAAAAACAGAGTAATTGGGATTATTAAGAAAATTAACATCCAGAATAGTATTATCAGGTTTTGATTCAGTAATTGCAAAAATATCGGGCTGATAAGAATCCAGAAAAAAATCAAGTTGTTGTTTTTTTGCTAAGAATACCATTCGCATTACACAGTATAACTGAAATATCATCAAGCTCAGAATTGAAACTTACGTCGTATTTAAAAACACTGACCCTTTTGTTTCAATTTTTAACAGCAATAGTCGACTTTAGATCTTGACTGTGGCCAGGAGGAGCCGACACAATTTTGGGAAATTCTTTAAAATAGTCAGTTCCAAAAGTCTGGATAGAAGAAATTGCAGAGGGTTCAAAAGCAGCAATAGATTGATGATGCAGTTTTCGTTGCATTTGGATTTCTCGACGGGCCTGACGTTCGCGAAAAGTTAAGTCCTTGCGAATAAAGGGTTTTTTCCGATTTATGATCAAATCTTCTTTCGCGGGCCTTCGTCAGAAGTTTTTGTTTGGTGTCCTGGCCGTCCACAGTGACCTTGAGCAGACGATATTGTTCAAGATTCGGTGATTTTGGGCCATCCCGCCAAGCCTGGAGTATAGCGCTTCGTTCGATTCCCACTTCATCAAACATATCACGAATAATGTCAATATCCGGTCTTGTTTCAGAATAGGGCAGACCGAAAATAACGATATTGTTTCGTTTTTCTTTGAGCTCCTTCATTTCCATACTGGCATCGAACAACACTGCTCGGCTAGCGGCAACAGAAATGGCCGAAGACAGTTTGTTGAAGTCGAGTGTAGCAACTAGCTCAGAGAATTTCTGTTCAAGAGTTCCCATGCGAGCGCACAAAGCATCAAATGGAGCAGCGGACGCATCAGCAAATTTGGGCGAAGTCGGTGAATTGACCTTCTTGAAGTCTTCAAAGTCCCGGCGCAAAGCAGCAAGTTCGTCGCGCATAAGTGGAATTTCGGTACGACACCTTTTGCACAGAAACACGAGGCAGTGCTTTTTCCCGGGAGTGTTATACGACCGCGCAGTGCTGAGCGGCACGCCCGAACATCCATCAGAATGGAATCCAAGTTTGCAGGAAAAGCCGGTGACTGTCACATCAGCTTCGGCCAATTTAAGGTTGCATTCGCCACACGAAGACATCTCCGCCGTTAAAAAAACAATCTGAATTTAAAAAAACAATCTGAATTTAAAAAAACAATCTGAATTTAAAAAAACAATCTGAATTTAAAACGTAAGAGCTCCATACAGAACGAAGTTAAAAAGCAATTTAGCGGTACAATTCAACAAGGCTATGTTCTGGATGCGACTATCTAATAAATGGTGCCTGATTCAGGCCGTCTTCACCAGGAACTTGACGGTTAGGTCTAAACCTGTCAAAAAAGTGCCAAATATTTTTGTACTGGCCCCTTCTGGCTGTGAATTGCCAAAAAAATTGCAATATATGCCTTTAACTAAGCTAACTCTACAAAAAAAGTGTAAAAAAAAGTCAAAAGCTGTCTTGAGGCTGTGTTCACCAATTTTTGCACGTTTATGGGTTATTGCTAATTGTAACTTGCATGTTGCGACTTGACAAAAAAGTTTACAGATGGTTACTGGTGCTTTGTTACCAAAAATTGCTAACTTTGTCCCAAAAAACCAAGTAAGAGACCGTGTCTTCATCAGGTGGTCAGGACAGTTTATTCATAATTACAGCCGTATGTCCCTTCAGCCGACAAATCAACGAAATAATCACGCCATAGTCTGAACTTATACATTATTAGTGGCGACTATTACGTAATTTTGTCGTCTGAACGGACACACGGGCAGTTAATGACCGGCCGCGTAAGCCGCCAGCCGGCTCCGGCCGGTAAAAGCCGTCCGGCCGGAGTGGTCGAACTTTTGGAAAAAACCAATTTATCCAAATCTAAAGCATCATTTTGACATAACTTGGCCTGTCAGGTTGCTATACCGGCGTAATTTTGTCTTAACCGGTGTTTTTAACCGGCCGGCCGGCTGATTTTAGCCGGCCGGTGACTATTGGGCCGGCCGGCCGAAAATTCCGGCCAGTCAAAAACACTACACACGGCTATAAACATGAATCGACCATATTATAATGCCCTAAAACCTTTCCGAACCCGAATGTGCAAAATAAATAGGTGGGTAGCGACTAGCGAGTTAGCGACAGGTTCAGCTTCCTTTAAAACAATTTTTTCTAAGTGATCAGATTCTACCGATTATGATATTTGCACTAAAAATTACTGCTACTGGTGCAGACTGCAGCCGCAAGGCTGGTCATGGCCATGCATACGAACTTCATGAGTGGATTTCACAGAGGTGGTTTTACTAAACCATGGTTTTACGTACGTTTTTATATGACTTGCACATAATTTCATTACAAAATATCGCCTGATTGGTTACGAATTTTGTGGGTTTTCTTAAACCATGGTTTTAGCGCAATTGAAATTTGAAATCTGCAGCACTTAAGGTCTCTGTTTTGCTTAAGGCGGTACTAACGAATGTGCAGTGGTTTTTAAATTTTTGAAAAAAATTAGTTGATTCAAACTGCATTTTTTGAAAATAACGTCTGTAAAAAATTGATTCATATACACAAAATGACAAATGAAGTAAACGGCATCATGTGAAAAATTTTTTGGAGCAAGCCAAGCCAACAAGCCAAACTACACAACAGGAGAATGGAATTTTAACAGTTTTGGCCACTTTTCTTAGCGCATGCGCAACGCATAAACACAAAAATAAATATGAATAAACTTTAGCAAATTTTCTAGACCCAAAATGAAAATTTTTGCAATTGCTTATATTTTTGCGCAGATATAGAACCCGGAAGTTGAGTGTGAATAGACACTTTTTACTTTTAAACCGTATATTTCATTATATAATTGACAAATCATAAAATCGTTCATTTTGGGTCTAGATAATTCACTTTTAAATATTTGTGCCATTTTTCGCATTTTTTTTATTCTTTAAACTCGTCAAAAAATGGCCAGATTTGAAAGCGCTCAAAAAAGCCTAATTGGTATACTTTTAACACGTGCCATACAAATCATCTTTACAGTTGTACAATAAAACTTTGCTTAAGGGGGTAGTGTCGCGAAAGCAGTCGATTTTACGCGTCTATAAAACTTTTTCAGTGAAAGATAGGTCATTGTTATTTATATATTCTAAAAATATGTTTAAAGGCAAATATTTTTGCCAAGTTTCAGCAAAATTGATGCAGCATACAGTTAGCAATGAAGCCGCAAAGTCGGAAAAATGACGTTTTGAAAACCTATTCACATTTGATATTTTCGTCACAATTAAAAAACTTTTGTTTGAATTCTTTACACAGACTAAAAGCACATACGCTCTAGTTTATGCACACAAAATTTAGTGCAAATTGTTTCAGTGGTTGCGGAGTAATACCTGTTTGAACTGTGAAATTGTGCGTAAACTGTGAAGTACTCACAGCAATAATGATAAATTGTGAAAAATTTAGACACTTATTTTAAAATCAAAAGAAAAACGAACCTTCATTTTTTATTTTTCTTATTTGTTGGAAAAAACTGGGCGTCAAAACATTACATGTACTTCACAAGCTGGCCAATCTGATATCTGCCTCGATTTTTTGAACTTTTATGTCTCTATTGTGTGATGTCTGGCTCACAAATGGTGATTGGTTCAAAATATTGGTAGATATTGGTAGTCTGGTGTCTGGCAGTATTTATTTGATACCATATGGCACTTCACTAGTTTCTCAATGAACGTACAACTTCAAAGCAAAAAGCTCTCGTTTTGCAACCTATGAGCAAAACTGCTTTGGCGACACTATCACCTTAAATGTAGAAGGAAAGTAGCGCTTTCTAACGCTATAAAAACTATGATATAAAGTTAATTAATTATTGAATACTATCCTGTTGAAAAACACTGCACATTCGTTACTACCACCTTAAATTTCAGCTGAGCTAAAACCATGGTTTAAGGGGGCGCAGTTGAACATTTTATTTTTTAAAATTATGTTCTAGAATAACGAATCATGCGACATTTCATCATGAAATTATGTGCAAATCATATAAAAACGTACGTAAAACCACGGTTTAGTAAAACCACCTTTGTGAAATCCACCCCATAAATTTTGCATGAAATTGCTGCTTGATGCTAGTTAGCTGCAGGCTAAAGAGTACATAATAGGATTCTATTATTCTTATTATCATAATCCTATTATGTACTCTTGCTGCAGGTAATTTTGAAAATACGGCCCCTGAGTTTTTTTTTGCATCTATGACGAGTTTATATTTGCACATTCACAGGAACTATACGCATCTTACGTAACGAAGGTGTGGACATAGCTAATGTTCGGCTTTGTCTGCGCAAGGGACTGGGCACTGGGGGTTAAGGTGGTAGTTGCGTTTTCGAGGTTTTTGTGATTTCTATGCAAACTTTGCGCCACCAGTACTCAAGTTATAAGTGACGCCTGAGCAAAAATTTTTGGGACAGTATTGTAAAGGTCAAAATCCCCAGGCATGTCTCTCACTTTTTCGAAATTTCACCTGTGGACATTTTTAGAGCAGTGGCGTATCCAGGATTTCGCAAAGGGGGGGGCTGCGACCGGGGGGGGGGGGGTGCGGAGCAACTGTGAGCCACCGCCGATCAAAAGGGGTCTGGCGGGGACGGCAACCCTCGGACCTTTTTTGAGCTTGTTATTGTAACCATCGATAAACTACAATAGTGAATCTGCAGCAAGCACTTAACTTTGCGGGGTTCTGGGGGCGCGCGCCAGCCCCCAGAAGTTTAAGCTTTTTTGAGGTTTTAACCATCGACATTGCAATGAAAACTACTAAAGAGTAAAAGACCCCAAAACTAGAGTTGGAGTGAATCTTTTTGTGCTATGGGCCAGCGCAGGCTATTTTATGGCTGCGTTCAAAAATTGGGGTTTTGCGATGATTTATCGTTGCAATATGCTTTTGCCAGGTGGCTTTTCCTGATCCGTCGTCAAGAACGACCGTTTCTGATGTGTGTTGCAGTTTTAGGGTTGAAAATTGACACACGAGACGCGGATACACTTGCCGTTAGCAGATCATTATTCAAAGTTCCAAATGGTCGACTGTGGCTAATTTTATTATACAGAAACTATAAATTGGCCGAAAATTGCTAATATGTGTCGTTTTTTGCGTTAAAATAGCAATTAAATGCATTTTCAACGTTTTAAAACAAAGAAAACTCATCCCCCCTCCCCGAAATTTTTTTTGGCTACGCCACTGCAGATTGGTGTAATAATGCTTCAAAAATTAAAATTAACAAAAAGTGAAAAAGTCGTAAAAAATATGTATGCAAAAAAATACAAACAAAAAAATACAAACATGTATGCAGCAAAGCAAAAAATAGTATACTTTGTATTTAATTTTGTATTATCTAACTATACAAACATGTGAGACATAAATCAATTAGCACAGAATATGATAATAGACCTGGCATATATATAGGCATGCACAAAGAAAAAAGGTATCTAAGCCGAAAAAACATCAACAGAATGGAAAAAACTTGGAGATTTTTTAAATTTTGAAGGTAGAATTTGTCAATTGTGGAGGTATCAGAAACTTTTGTCAGCTTTTGAAGTTTCGGAAAGGGGGGGGCTGCGACCCTCTAAGGGGGGGGCTCAAATCGCTAAGGGGGGGGGGCTGCAGCCCACCCAGCCCCCCCCCCTAAATACGCCACTGCTTTAGAGGGCTTTAATTACAAGAAAATATTTTAAATTTTCAGTGCATTTGCTTTTCAGCTAGTTTCTCAGTAAATTGACTAGTTATTAAAAAAGTGGGGGACATGCCTGGGGATTTTAAACATGTCAATAACCTTACCAACTTTCAGCCCCAACAGGTAATCGTATTATTCAGAGCTGTGGCGCAAACTTTTTGTAAAAATTTTCAATATTTTGGAAAGGACCTTTCTTTAGTCGCTTATACTGGAAAGAAAATCTCAGGTTAAATTTCAAGGCATGGCATACATTTAGGAAAGATATTGTTCTAACTAATGCAAAAGACCGCTTGTGATTTGAATTTGTAAACGCTGAGCTATGGCTTTTTAAAAAAACACCTAAAAACGCAATTACCCCCTTAAAAAAGTGTATATAATGCAGTTAGTTGCAGTATCGCACTTGCCTCAGACTATCCTTGAACGGGGACCTATTGTTTTTAGTAGCGCACCTTGGGGGGGAGAAAGCATTTTTGCTTTAAAAAGCTTATTAAGGTGGTCATTACTTTTTTAGGTGTTTTTTTGGAAAGCCATAGCTCACAGGGAAACCACACATTTAAAAAAACATGGGGTTAAATGCAGTTGGGGGGGTAAAAATAGTGGACCTATTTTTTGGAGTAGAGCACCCTAAGGGAAGCATTTTTTGTAATTGAACACCTATCCACAAATTGGATTTTCTGAGATATGACCCCGTGAAAATTGCATTTTCAGTGCTTTTGGAAGCGACCGTAGGCCAAAGTTCGAAGCCAAAAACCGCTATTATCTTTTTTTCGATAGTTTTGAGTGCGTTATGATGTTTTAACGCATCGTCTAGGCTTAGCTGGCATAATTCTCTAGGCTAAGCTGCAGGATTTTTCCTGAAAATTTGGATTTTTTGGTTCCTAAGCCTGAGCCTAAGCCTGAACCTAAGCCTAAGCCTAAGTCTGATACTAAGCCTAAGCCCCATACTAAGCCTAAGTCCTAAGCCTAAGCCTAAGCCCAAGCCTATAGTGCCTTTGTTTTGATCCTAAAAAATTATAAACATTATCCCGACTCTATTTAAACACGTTTAGGACGGAAAAAACACGGGTTTCTGAAAAAAATTACGAAAACGTCCCTCAGTGAAGGTTCAAACTTTGGGGGGTCGTATATATCTCAGAAAATCCAAAAAATGAATTAGGGGTTCTTGAAGCAAAAATGCTTCTCCCAAGGTGCTCTACTCAAAAAAATAGGTCCACTATTTCCCCCCCCCCCCAACTGCATTTAACCGTATATTTTTTGGAGTGGAGCACCCCAACCTCAAGGGAAGCATTTTTTGTAATAGAACCGCTATCTACAAATTTAGATTTTCTGACCTATGACCCCTTGAAAAGGGGGATCAAGTGCAGTTGGGGGGGGGGAAGAGTGGACCTATTTTTTGGAGTAGAGCACCTTGGGGGAAGCATTTTTTGTAATAGAACCCCTATCTACAAATTTGGATTTTCTGAGTTATGACCCCTTGAAAATTGCATTTTCAGTGTTTTTGGACGTGAACGTAAGGCCAAAGTTCGAAGCCAAAATTGCCTATAATCTTTGTTTTTGGATAGTTTTGAAAGCGTTATGATGTTTTAAGGCATCGTCTAGGCTTAGTTGGCAGGATTCTCTAGGCTAAGCTGGCAGGATTTTTTCTGAAAATTTCTATTTTTTATTGCCTAAGCCTGAGCCTAAGCCTAAGCCTAAGCCTGATACTAAGCCTAAGCCCCATACTAAGCCTAAGCCTTAAGCCTAAGCCCAAGCCTAAATTAAGGCCAAGTTTGAATTTGGTCAAAAAATTGGACGTTTCTGGCGAATTCGGCCAATTTTTCGGCTGGAACCCAGTCAAAGAGCTTTGTTTTGATTCTAAAAAATTGTAAACAATAATCTGACACCATTTAGACACGATTAGAACGCAAAAAATCAAAAGCTTCGGAAAAAAATTGTAAAACGTCCCACACTGAGGGTTCAGATTTCGGGGGGTCATATCTCAGAAAATCCAAAAAATGAAATAGGGGTTCCTGAAGCAAAAATGCTTCCCCCAAGGTGCTCTACTCAAAAAATAGGTCCACTATCCCCCCCCCAACTGCATTTAACCCGAAAAGGGCATTTTCTGTGTTTTTTAAAGTGAGCGTAGGCCAAAGTTTGAAGCCACAAATGGCTATAAATCTTAGATTTTCGGGGTTAAATGCAGTTGGGGGGGGGGGGAAATAGTGGACCTATTTTTTGAGTAGAGCACCTTGGGGCAAGCATTTTTGCTTTAAGAACTCCTATTTCATTTTTTGGATTTTCTGAGATACGACCCCCCGGAATCTGAACCCTCAGTGAGGGACGTTTTCGCAATTTTTTTCCGAAGCTGTTGTTTTTTCCGTTCTAGTCGTGTCTAAATGGTGTCAGATTATTGTTTACAATTTTTTAGAATCAAAACAAAGGCTCTTTGACCGGGTTCCTGCCAAAAAATTGGCCAAATTCGCCAGAAACGTCCAATTTTTGACCAAATTCAAACTTGGCCTTAATTTAGGCTTGGTTGGGCTTAGGCTTAGGCTTAGGGCTTAGGCTTATGGGGCTTAGGCTTAGGCTTAGTATCAGGCTTAGGCTTAGGTTCAGGCTTAGGCTCAGGCTTAGGCCATACAAAACCGAAATTTTCAGAAAAAATCCTGCCAGCTTAGCCTAGAGAATCCTGCCAACTAAGCCTAGACGATGCCTTAAAACATCATAACGCACTCAAAACTATCCAAAAACAAAGATAATAGCCATTTTTGGCTTCGAACTTTGGCCTACGTTCACGGGGTTTGGCCTACGTTCAAATTTTCAAGGGGTCATATCTCAGAAAATCCAAATTTGTGGATAGAGGTTCTATTACAAAAAATGCTTCCCTCAAAAAATAGGTCCACTATTTCCCCCCCCCAACTGCACTGGATCCGATTTTGGATAGTTATTAGCATACGTGGGCAGCTACCGATTTCTGGGGGTGGGTGGGGGTGAGCTACCGGGGGGGGGGGTGCGGAGCAACTTTTCCGCCCATTTTCGCTTCGTGAGCCACCGCTTTCGCTTCGTGAGCCACCGATTTTTGCTTCGTAAGCTACCTTCAAAGCATTCTGGGGGGGGGTGAAGCGCCTGTCTGGGGGGGGGGGGTGAAACCCCCCCCACACGCCCATGTATGGTTTTTAGTGCGTTTAGTGGATTTTTTTAGAACAGAAAAAACACCGGTTTCCTGAAAAAAATTGAGAAAACGTCAACGTCCCTCGTCCCTCACTCATCAGGGCTCAGATTTCGGGGGGTCATATCTCAGAAAATCTAAAAAATATATATGTCTATATCAGGGATCGACCGGAACCCTAAAACTACCGGAACCGGAACCGGAACCACCTAAAAATACCGGAACCGGAACCGGAACCGGAACCACCTTCAAAAAGACCCTATATTTTGCAATATTTTCAAAAAAATTTATTGTTTACTTTTACTCACATTTTTTATATGCAACCCTTCTATACACTTGTGACTTTCCATACACTAATTTAGCACTTGTTGCAGGAGTCTCTGGGCGGCAGCCCCCAGAAAAAAACGGAGATTTTTTAACTGTTTACGCCGAATTTGGTCAACTAAAGACGTATCAGAAATTTTTTCCGACAGGAAAATTAAAAACTAAACATTGGAACGTCACATCAGACAGCGTATTATACAAGAAAATTCAGCATAATGTACTTTTGTAGACATGCATAGGCTTTGATGAAAGATAATAACAAGGACTAGTCAGCCATAGAGATGCAAAGGTCTGGATACGGTCGTCCTCAGAAAAAAATCGAGAACTTTTGGATTTTTAGGCAAAATTTGGTCAATTGGAGGCGTATCAAAACATTTTTTCGGCGGGGCGATAAAAACCAAAGCGGGGACCCTTGTTCACAATTTCTTAAAATTCAACCAAAAGGGGGGGGGTCGCGACCCCCTTCCCTATCTACGCCCTTGGGTCTGACTTGGGTGTTGGGTCAGGTTAATTTTTGCTGGGTCCAGTTAAGAGAACTTGAGTTTGGACCCACTCGTGGACCCTAAAAAACCTGACTTGGAGAAAATTGGGGGGCGGGTGGCGGCTGTACCGTCGCCCCCTCTCCTATATGTTAGATAGTAAGGTTTACACAGATTACATAATTTTTCAGTGTAGCGTGAAAAACCGAGGACCTTCGAAAAGACCTTCTGAAGCCTGTAGCATTTTTTATGAAATATCAAACTTTTGCATGTTAAAAAATTTCAAAGTGACAAAATTTTCCAAATTTTTAACTTGTCATAATTTTTCACAAAAACACTTTTGGCCAACGCCGTTTGCATTTTTCAAAAGAGTTACCTTTTCTCTATACTTCTTAAGCGCAAAAACAGTGAAAAACGTAGTGGTTGACCTGTGACTGTTCAAAGTCTGTGCGGGGAAAAATCCCTATTGCGGGGAAAAAAACTATTTTGTCTGGCGACATTTTTTTTGCTAAACTCACCCATTGTTGCTACTAAAGTTGGTTCATCTGGGCTAACAACATGCTTAGAGTTCATTAAAACCGTTTATTCGGCCGCAAAACGTCGTTTTTTGTCATTTTGGGCCATACCCCGACACCACTTACGAAACCTGTTTTGGTGATATTTCACCAAAATTTGGCATTTTTTGCAATATTTAGGTTTAGCTGCTGCGTACCACTAATTTCAAGAATGGTGTTTGTCCACTGTTTCTAACGTAATAAGCGCAAAAATCTGTATTTAATGCTTTTTTAAATACGGAAAAAAAGCATATTTGGGCAGAAGTCATTTCTGCCAAAAAGGGTCGATATTTGAATAATCATTGTAAGTCGCATGGGTGTCGGAGAAACGGTTTTTTAGTCCATACTGCAGCCTAAGAGTTGTAGAACACGATGAAATTGTGCTTATACTCACTGCTAATAGAACAACCAGAAAAAGTGATAGGGTTTTTTCCCCGAAGGTTTCGAGACTCATTACTCAGAAACGTGGGTAGTTACAATGCATTTTATTAGTGCAGCAGTTAGGCGAAAGATGGCCGTTATAACAGCCGCGAGCATTAATGGATCCGATTTATGTGGAGCACAGGACGACCCGAAAAGTTGAAAATAGGGTTTTTTTCCCGCACCACTATAAGCACTACAACATAAGAGTGCTAGAATAAAAAATCAGAAGCTATTTGTATGTAGTACTTAGTACTATAAATATTACAATATTCGTTTTAAGACAAGAAAGCACAAACGATAACAATGTATTAAGCTAGTGTACTGTATATTTAAATTTATATGTACATGTATAAGTATGCAAGCTGTATATATACGCGTACAGTACATAATATATTGAACGCATGAGCTTTGATGAAAGAGAATAATAAAGAAGACTAAGACTAAACTAGCTACAGAGTCGCAAGAGGTTCGCCAGAACAAAATCTGAAGAAATTTTTGATTTTTAGGCCCGATTGTGGTCAGTTGGAGGCCTATCGGAAAATTTTCATGGACGAACAACACAAAATTAAAAGCAAAATCCTTTGTCAGAGAATTAGTGGTTCCGGTTCCGGTTCCGGTACTTTTAAAATACCGGAACCGGAACCGGAACCGGAACCGGAACTCCGGTCGATCCCTGGTCTATATATCTAATAAATATATAACTATAAAAATATATATATACATTTATATGTCAAGTTAACTTGTTTTAGAATGGATCTTCCATTTTCTGTATTTTCGGAATCCATGGATTCCCCCTCTCCGCTTGCTAGCGTGTCCTCCAGTGAGGATGAAATATTCTTCGGTCCCGTGGTGTCTCAGAAAGAGCGAAATTTCTTTGAACGATATGGGCGTCGGCCGACAGAGGCAAGAGAATGAATTTATTTTTTTATTTTTTTGGTATTCTTATTAGGATTTAGCCATGCTATTTTTAAAATTGAAGCTGATTGCATGTTTATGTTAATGCTTCTCGTACTAGTCAGTCAATTATTATTTGAATTTATTATATACTATTTTGCTTGTAGAAATACATGTATATACTCGGCAGGGTTTTTTTTTGGTCAAAAATGGCGTCATTTGCAGAAATGAAACTTAAAAATAACGTTCAGAAAATAAAAATGACGAAGCTTTGACGAAAGGTTTTGAGCAAATATTGACGCTGATTTGACCAAATTCGACCTAAAAATCGAAAAATGTTCAATTTTTCTCTGAGGGCTGCCGCCCCCAGACCCCTGCAACTTATTGGCTTACTCGTATTTGTTATTCACTTTCATCAAAGCCTCTGCATGTGTGCACGAGTACACTTACCTACCTAGTGCACTGGGGCCTGTTGCTCAAGTCTTACAATTGTAACAATTGTAAGTGCAAATTCAGGTGATTTGTTACGAATTCGTCGTATAAATTCATTACGAATCACCTGATTTTGCACTTACAATTGCTACAATTGTAGGATTTGTAAAGTTGAGCAACAGGGCCCTGGCTGATGTGACGTTCTACTTCTGTCGTGCTTTGCATTTAATTTCCGGCTCGAAAAAATTTCTGATACGTCTCCACTTGACCAAGTTTGGCCTAAAAAGTGAAAAAATCTCCAATTTTGTTTTTGAGGATTGTCCAAAATTCTAGCTGAGGACGGCCAGTGCCATAATTCAGTTATTTTCACCTAAAACACGCGTTTAGGTAGCACTATAATTGGTGTGCGCACTTTTTCTCAAAATGACGCTAAAAATTTTGGGCTTGTGCGTCAGACAACGCAAAATTGTTGGGTCGACTGACGCAAAAATTGACGAAAAGACACTGGGGCAAGCTGCCCCCCAAAGACTTCTCAAAGTTAAAAACAGGTGCCCGAAAAGTCGAAAACTCAACATTTGCCCCAGATTGCTTTAAAAATGAGCAAAGGGCTAAAAAAATAGCAAATAATATTCAAATTTTGCAAAAAAATCCCATTTTTAGGCCGTTGTGCGTTCAAGTCCCCAATATTTCTGGACAAGATCCCCTAAAATTTTGAAAAATTCGGGACAAGCCCCCTCAGACTGAGACCCCATGTACAAGCACAATATATATCTACATGTAACAGCACAAAAACATTAGGGACCCCTCCTCGTCCGCTTGGCAGTACCCTTCCCTCCCGTCGGTCCACTAAATTTTGAGCACCATCTCAAACAAATTTCTATTTACACTCTTTTTGGCCAAAATACACAGATGTCACCAAATTTTAGCCAAAATTTAGGTAAAAACCGCTTAAACTTCATAAAAATGCAGATTTTTTAAATTTCGGCCGAAAATTTTCTCTCTGTACGCCTTTGTAAAATATCGCTAACTAGCAATATTGCTGCAGTGCTACGATACTGTAAAGCCATAATCTGATTTTGACGAACGAAAAATAAAAATGACGACAGGTGTTTAAAAATGACGCCAGAATGATGAAATCCGATTTTGAAAAAAAAAACCCTGATACTCGGGGTCTTGGTCTGGGGGGGGGGGGGGGCTTGTCCCTGAATTTTCGAAATTTTAGGGGGACTTGTCCCGACTTTTTAGCGGATTGAGCGGACAAAAACGCAAAAATTTCGAATTTTTGCCAAAAAAGGGAAAATTTTCGACAAAATTTGGTTATTTTAAGAAATTGTTCCGCTTTTTGCTCATTTTTGAAGCACTTTTCGGCAATCTGGGGTAAGTTTTGAGTGTTCGGGCACCTTTCTTTCTGCATCAGGAGGGACTTGTCCCGGTGGGTAAAATCTGAGAGGGGGCTTGTCCCGGTGGGTAAAATCTGAGTGGGCGCTTGTCCCGGAAGCTCAAATCTTGGGGGGGGGGACTTGCCCCCCCAGACCCCTCCATGTACATCTATGCTTGTAGGTGTTCAGTACATCTGATTTTCGCTGTCGTCAGTCGCTGGGGGGTCAACGCCTGAGTCTCTACTGTCGCTCCTTTGGCCATTTGGGCGACTGTTCCATCACCAGCGAGGACAGGAACACTCCGCTGCCCCCGGAAGACAGCTGCTCAGGGGACACTGGGCTACTGGCTGACTGTGGTAATAGGCGAAAAGTTTTGTCTTGTTTTCCTTTGCTGTAATAATTTGTCGAACTATGAATTTTAGTTGATAATATTGTTGTTTATGAGTTAACATGTGTTGTGATCTGTGAAATGTAACAATAGGGTTTTAAAAATTTCAAATGTTTGCTTCAGTTAAAATTTAGTTTACAGTTGTGGGCATATGTATTTTTTGTTTTATGTTTTGTTGTTTAAACTAACTAAAATAAATCCTAAGTTTTATGTTCTAGTATATACGTATGTTTTACTATCTGATGTGCACTTCGAGCTTCATACCTTTAATCTATTGCATAACTGGAATATTCAATTAAGTTGTTTTTCGTTATGCGGAAATGCGAAACTACACAGTAGTGTAACTTTTTAGGACCTCTATTTATTTCAGCTAATGTGGACTCCTTACCACCATCCATATCCCTTTTGCCTGGTCCCCCCGAGGCGGTGACACCAATGGATGCGGACCCTCCGGCTGCTGATCCTGTCTCAGATAATATATCGCAGCCTGTCCCGTCGGCAGCAGAGACAATTGTCAGAGCAGCCGACATGGCGGATTATAACAAAGCCTTGGTGCATGAATGTCTGCGCGCACTGAAGAAAGAAACTGAGTGGAAAATTGATAAAGTTAGTGGGATTATTTGGGGATCGATTTTTTTTCAAACTGAACTTATGCGTATTGCTGTAGTAACTGGTAGAATCAGTGAAGGGATCTAGGGGTATTATATTCTGGGGTGAAGAAAGGTCCAATTGAGATTCTTCGAAGAAAGGATTTTTCTGTTTATTTTCTCATTTGTTTGTTATTTTTCCTCTGAAAATACTCTGAAAGTGTCATATTGTGCAAAAATGTAAAGTTTAATCATTCCAGTCATTAATTAAAATTTTGAATGTATCTTCGGTTTTGGCTAAGACTATAACGAAAATGAAACTGTGCGTCTTTTCAAATTTCAGCAAGGTTGTGTGAAGGGCAAGTCGCGCATACGTGCGTCTCCCCGGATTGATTTGGAATTCGTGGAACAAGTCCTGGTGGTGACCAATGAACAGAAACAACTCTCACCTACTACCGTAAATTACTATACTATCATTGTGCTTTACTGCTGAAATAGTAGCATGCATGTAACGGAGTCAAAATAAAATTTTGGGGGCTCTCCGGCCAAATCCTGGTGTGCCTCCCACCCTGATCGATCAAAAATACCCTATATTTTCATAAATTTTGTAAAAGTTTTGCAGAAAAAGTGCCATTATTACTAAATTTTGCCCAAATTTTCTGGACCCTCCCCTAAGGGTTATTTTGGGGAGGGGGGCTCCCCCCTCATACATGTACATATGAGTAGTAGTACTGATCTTAACTTAAATACTAAGTTAATCTTGAGTAGTGCTCTAGTATTGTATTGTTTGTGTCTTTGTGAAATTGTAATATTTAAGAATCGAGCATGTTTTTACGTTTTTTAACGTTTCTGCAATTAATGACTCACGTATAATAGGATGACTGTCATACATTGGTATTATGTGTTTTGGTTCCACAAAAAACTGATCAGTTTATTCTATAAAACTCAAAACCTTATTTATATTCAGAATAAAGATAGATGGGACCTACTGACCTATTACCATACGGCCAAAAATGCTTTGCGAGAAGCGGACAAAGACAATGCGAATGCTGATAACCCTTCGACCAGTAACCCATCAGAACCCTTGAACTGCTCAAATGCGCCGAGCAGGGAACGGTTATCAGACTCAAGTAATAATTTTTGTTTTTTTATTTTGATGATTTTCGAATTTTTTTAGAGTTTGTTTGAAATTACTTGAGTTTTGCTGGCTGAGTCACCCTGGGAAATCTTTTAAAAAATTAGCATTGCAAAAATTCAGGAAAAATTTTTCTATAGCAAGCATAATTAGTGGCAGTAATTATTGTCAAAATGTGGCAAAAATTATTTTTCTCAGCGAAAACACATTCTAATACTATTTTTGCCCAATTTTCTTCCCCTTATGTACTTGTATATAATTTAATTTTTTCAGCAGCATTCAATGAAAATGATAACCAGCTGAAATGGGGCTACATTTTTGTGTCAAGCGGTGATAAACAGTACACTCCCACCAGAGCCGGGGTACCCTCGAAGTCGATACTCAGAAAGGTAGGTGGACCAGGTGTTTTGGTGTCAAAATGGACTAGTTTTATTCCAGACTGCGACGAATTTTTGACTCAGTTTCAGTCAGTGACCACTGGCGCACGTAGCGGGGGTATCCACCGCCAGAGGCGGATCTGCTATGAAATTTCGGAACATTTTTTCGGATGAAAATGGCTTTCTGATTTTTTTGAAATTTGTTTAAATGTTTAACCGCAGTTTTATCGCCAAAAAAGACATAAACAAAGTTGCAGGGGTCTGGGGCGACAGCCCTCTTAAAAGTCACAGAATTTTTTATTGCTAACTAGGTCAATTTTGGTCAGCTGGAGACGTATCGGAAATTTTTTTCAGCCGGGCCCTAAAAACCGAAACGGGTGGTGGTACCCTTTACCTTTGTGTACAATTTCACTTGTGAAAAAAATTGTTTTTTTTTTTGGGGGGGGGGAGTGCGGCCGCCCCGCTCCCCCCCTAGATTCGCCCCTGTGCGCCACCCCCCTAAAGTGGCGGACCCACCCCCTTACACACACCCCTCTGACAGTCGAAATATTTACTGCTCATCTTGCAGCCGTGGAATTCTGGACCAGCCTTGTTCGGATGATAATTATGCAATTCCGAATCGGGAGTGTTAGCCTTTGATTTCGAACCTTTAATTCAAGTTTTAATTTTCTATGATTTTTTTCCCAGAATTATGAGTATATATATATACTCTTCAATTTCAATGGTATATAAAAAAGTTTTTTATATATTTTTTATGAAATCTATTTTTTCAGAGACCAACAACTGCCTTACTGGATTGCACAAATACAGCTCGACAAAACCTGACGCAACTTTAAGTTTACTTCGCATTTTCAGTGTTGTTTGTTTGTTGTTGTATATATTGTTACTGTACTTGGATGATAATGTGAATTAAACGGATTTGATTTATGCTTTTTTGGTTAAAACTTTTTGCAAAATCATATTATGTTGTAAGTCTTATGAATACTTAAAACTTAGCATGGCAACATTTTACAGTATGGCTTGATAGATTATTAGGGTTATCAGCGAAACAATTTTATTCTAATTTGTTTAATGTTTTTCAAGATTATGTCATATTTGGTCATGTAATTATTAACCTTGTCAGTGTTGTGTGCTTTATATTTGACATGCAAGCGCTTAAGATATACAAACGTTACGATCAGTTTATGTTTCAACTATTGAGAATTTGTTATGACCAATATTTTTATGTTAAGTACTTAGCGTCGTTTTTACTTGTGTATATTTTAGAGCTTTTTATTGATGCAAAGCAATTCATTGAATTTGCGACACCAGACACGAGACATAGCAATTTATTAAAATAACCCATTTTACCATGATAATATTACATCCAAACAGTTATATTGAAGTAAATGGTGTTAATTTGATGCAGAAAAATGCGAGCCGGGTCTCTGCTACAAACTGCAATATATACTGTGAATTTGTTGTCATGTCCAGAGATGCACGGGGGGAATCTTTGAGGGGGGGGGGGTGCCCGACCCCTGGCGCAAGGGGTGTGGTCCCTAGTTTTGGCCATTTTAGAATTTTTCGATTTTCAACTCATTTTTGGGGTACTTTTTTCGCCGCGGGCGAAAATTTTTTAGAATTTTTCAATTTTTTACGCATTTTTGGGGCACTCTCTTGGCCATCAGAGGGGGGATGGGGGGTTGAGGGGGGGGGGGGGTGCCGGATGTCTGAGGGGGGGTGCCGACCTCCCTCGGGGGGCGGGTGCGGAGTGGATACGGATACCCCCCCTACCCCCCTATGTGCATCTATGGTCATGTCTGTCATATGTTTTAAATGCCAACTTTTCACGATTGTTGGGTTGCAAATTTCTGGCAAGAGGCAACCAATTATTGTAACAGAGTTGTGAAGTATATATATAAATATATATATATATATATATATATATATATATATATATATATATATATATATATATATATATATATATTTGTGACTTCTTACAATTATAACAATTGCTCCATTTTCGAGATTAACTCTGTACAAGTCCATTCGATAGTGATTTATTTCGCAATCAAGTTGTCACGCATGTAAGCATTTTTTACCTATATCTTTGCTGCTTATTAATAGTTCTATTACGTGCTGAAAAGTTATGACTACCGTGCGAATTTCGTAAGTTAAGAACAGCTGGTGTCTTTTGGAATTCTGAAATAAATTTTTCTCTACTCTTATGAGAGTTTTTTATATTTCGATAGCTTTGAAAATTCTTCATGTTATTTTTTTGTGAGTTTATATACTAAAAATGTTGCTGTCTTATTATGCAAGCAGTTAAAATAAAATCTGATTAGCTAAATTTTTGGATACACCTCTCTGACTTTCATTAGGATTATGTTTGCGCGACTTTTGTGCTTTTCAGTTTTCATTTCACCCTTTATGAAAACAAAACAGTATGGAATAGTGAATGAAATCAAGTTACTCACTTGTTGTTTAGCATAAATTATTTTAAAAAATATAAAAGTACAGTTTTTCATTGTATATTGTTTTTTAGTGCGTCAATGAAATGGGAAATCACAGAAATATACTTTTTCATTTCTGAATTAGTCTACAGCAATTCTGCTTATATATATACGTGTGGTTTGATTAGATTTCTGAGCTTTTATCGGTTGGAACTTTATGCCCGCTTCCCAGTGCAGGTTTAAGGTTTAACGTAGAGCATGATGTGAGCATATTGCACATTCCCACTGCTATGTTCAAGGTTTATGGTTTCACGATGTTGAAAAAATTCAACTTTTTAGTTTAAGGATTCAGCCAATCAGCTACGAGCTGTAGGCGGAGCTTCTGCATTAAGCCAATGATATATATATATATATATATATATATATATATATATATATATATATATATATATATATATAAATATATAAAACATGCAAATAATATCAGCAACGCAAGCCACTGGGAAAATTAGTAGCAAGACAGTATTTGCTGTTCGTTAAAGCTTAAACGGCCAGTGTGAATGAACCATTTAACCTTAATCCATAATAAATCTTTAACCTGTAGTCAGAAGCAGGCATTAGCATCATACATGTACACGGGGTCTCGGTTTGGGGGGGGCTTGTCCCGAAATTTTCGACATTTTAGGGGGGGGCTTGTCCCGATATTTTGTCCCAAAACCGCGAAAATTTCCAAGTTTTGCCTGAAAATGGGAAATTTTTGCGAAATTCCGATATTTTTAATGATTTTTTCGTTTTTTTGGTCATTTTTGAAGCATTTTACAGCGATCTTAAGCGATTTTGGGGTTTGAGAAAGAGGGGCTTGTCCCGATTGGTCAAATCTGAGGGGGGGGCTTGTCCCGGAATTTCAAATCTGGGGGGGGGCTTTACCCCCCCCAAACCCCCCCCCATGTACATCTATGATTAGCATCCTTTGATGAAGAAATCACATTCTTATATGTTGTGCATTATATGTACCATTTTTTGTGAAGACGAACGATTGTAATAATTAAACCTTATTTATATATTTTGTTAATTGTCGTACATTATTTTAGATTACCTTTCCACTGAACATGAATACTGTCTAAATTGATGTTTGTAACTTTTTATAACGTTTAAAATTTCTGAAGTTACATTCCAAGCTGGGCGCTACGGTCCGGTTCCTAGATTGGATTAAACGGATTAGATTCAAAATTTGTTTGGTCATATAAAAATAAGCTGTAGTTAAAAGTCTGACAAAAATGTTTAACAGAGAGAAGACAAGTGGCGTCATTTTAGCACCAACTCGCTGTACTCTTGACGGCAGAAACGTGTTCTTTTCGATATGCGTTTGGATGCTTTTACACAATTATTAATTATTAATTCTATTTTATTATTGCTATGGACTGATAAGTGAGGATTGCTTTAGTTGATTATATACTTGATTGTCATGCAAAATAGATTACCTTAGTACGAAATAAGGATGTGAAGTAAGATAGGCCCCTTACAGTACTTAAAGGGATTTACGACAGCTAACCATCGGCCGAGTAGCTCAACGGTAGAGCGCTGGTCTGCAGATCCAGAGATGGGTGGTTCGAATCCCCCCTGGGTCATTCTGATGATGATGATGCTGTCTTTCTTTCGGTAAGAATCCCCCTCCCTTTCTTGACACGGATACGGGTGATTTCTTAGACTGTTGCTTTATCAGGTCTTTAATTTGGATGTTGGATTGAGTATTTTTAGTGGAGAAGGAGTAGCATGAGAGGGAGGTCGGTTTTTGAATGTAGATAGGGTATCCGTTTTGTTACGCCGCCTCTTTGTCTCGCTCCTGAAACTATCCAAAAAACTTCCCCAAATCGTTAACTGAGTAGGGCAAAGAAGTTAGGGGTCATAACTTCAATTTGACTTTAATTTTGACCATAACTACAAATAAGTTAAACTTACTTCAACTATAGCTTTACCTTAAGCAAAAACACCTTACTGTAACGTATTAGGGTTCTGCCAAGTCGGAAAGTCTCGGTTTTTCATGGACCACCGAAACCGAGACATTTGTAACCAGACTAGGTTGAAACTTAGTTACACTGGACTTTGACACGGCTTCTTGAAATTCTTTTTTCATTTCAGAATGTCTGAGTGATTTCTATTATATTTTTAGTATATAAAGCTTCAAGCACTGATAATATATTCAGTTGATTGGTAATTCAATTATGTAATAATTATTCATATGGCATTAATAATTTATGTTAGCAAGTTCTGTTCAGCGAATATATACTTGAACAAACCTGTTCTAGTTCCGGCTAAAACAGGTTCTATGATTTCCTTAGGTGGTACGCAATATTAAATGTTGATAGTTACAAAAATGGTGTAATTGCAAACTGTAATATCGATGCAAGAAAGTTTTTGCAAGGATACACACGTTTTTCAAAATTGTTCTTTTGTACGCACGTTTTTCAAAATTGTTCTTTTGTTCATGATTTGAATACATACCTACTTTTTTCACCGCAGCAATAAGACAGGTTTTATTTGTACCTTGCGGCTTGGCAACGTTTTACGGAATTAAGTTGACACTTGACGGTAGATATAATAAGATTTAAGAAGTGTTGGGTACTTGAGCTGTTATTAGTTCAAGTTTGAAACTTTTGCGTTTATGTCAAATGTGGTTTTATTTAAGGTCGTAGTAACGATTTCTTACATTAGATTTTATGTGGAAGCTTTTTTGAAACGACTAGTAGAATAGAGTAACCAATGTTGTGAAGCTTAATTAGATTGTAAACAAATCATATATTATATATATTATATATATTATATATATATATTATATTATATTATATATATTATTCAGTTCAAAGTATGCAAGTTGAGACTAGCTACTGCGTTGGCTTACTGTTTCATGCGAAAGCATAGTGGCTAGCCTTAAAGTGAGAATTTTTAGTATTTAATCAAAGTCAGAATGACCCAAACTGAACTACTGATTCATTTTTGAGTAAATTATATTTACATATTCATTTGCAAATGTGGTAAATTTTACAAAAATAGAATTTTAAAAAATTACAGACGATCGAAAACATAAAAGCAACCAAAAACTTGTTTTGATATACATAGATTAGCTACATCATCAAGCTACAATATATATATATACATCATCACAATTGTTCCAAAGCAAGGACAGAGTTGTAAAGTACATTTAATTATGTTCCATATGTGCAACTAGTTGGCTAATATATGTGATTATAGTGGCTACATTTTTAGCATAAACTTTTTGGAAATTGTAGTCATTATAGTTGACAACAGTGTGCTTTCAACGTTAGGTACTGTAAATTTAGCAAAGTTTAAACTTTTAAGTATATAAGTTTGCTGTATTGTCAGTTCCATAACTATAATTTCTACCAGACATATAAGAACGAAACTCTTGACTACCCTACCCTGTGTATGCGAGACTTCGGCACCCCTTAGGCTCGACTCACGCTTACAGCCGTATGTCCGTTCAGCCAGCAAAATTACGAAATAATCACGGCACTAGGTAATTGATCTTGGACACTATTTGTAGCGTGATTTTTTCGAAATTTTGCCTGCTGAACCTGTTGCTCAACTTTACAAGTCTTACAAGTGTAACAATTGTAAGTGAAAAATCTGGTGATTCGTAATGAATTTATATATATAATGAATTGGTAACGAATCACCTGATTTTGCACTTACAATTGTTGCAATTGTAAGACTTGTAAAGTTGAGCAACAGGCCCCTCTGGACTGAGATTCGGCTGTAACTATAAATCGAACCTAAGACGATTTTTAGCTTTTATATAGGTACCAAAAATAGCTTTTTCGACAATAGACGATAAATCTGAATGTAAGCTGGAAACCATTTACAAGGTTACGAACTTATGAAATGTAATAATAAGGCAAGATTAGATTGAACTTGATAACTTATGACTTCGCCTATGAACATTGACGCCTATGACATTTATGGGGCCGTATTATTTAAATTACACTGGGCCTGGGGTAACTTTGGCTAACTTTACCCACAGGTAAGGTTAAGGCAAGGCAAAGTAAATTCTGTGGATAAAGGTAAAGTTAACGTGAAAAACAAGGCCTACGTCGACCGTTGAGGATAAAAATGTAAACGTTACATTTACCTTTAGCTGCAAAACAAAGTAATTTTTTGACCCGAATCTTGAAGGTATTGGTTTAGCTTCACATAGGCTTTAATCATTGTCTGACACTACGACTTTACCTGTGGGTAAGGGTAGCCTAACTTTAGTCGCAGTTAATTTGGATAATACGGCCCCTGAATTTCGCAGTATATTATAACAATAGAAACTCCATGTCTAAGTTTTCGTGGAATCATGATAATTCTGGTCAGTCGGGTCGAAATATCCCCGCTTGTTTACAAATTCCACGTCCAACGCGCCATAAGCGTTACTCCGTAAGAGCTTCCTCCGCTAACTGGTTTTTAGCCATCGGATTATCCTTAGTCCGTTTGTGTCAATTCGCAAATTCGAGTGTTCTAGTGAAAAATTACGCCCGCAGACCGGTTTTCTGCGGCACATCTCTTTTGTGTACCTTTACAAAATTATCGGCTTCGAATTGCCACGTTATTTGCTTTGTTCAGAATGTTTTTGTTAGTTGGTCTGTTGAGATTATTACCTTTTTCTCTTTCAATGAGAGCTGTATTGATAAATTGTATGATTGGCGAGAATTTTTGAAATGTATATGTAGGTATGTATGTATGATGTATGTCTGTTATGATTATATTTATATTTTTATATTTATTATGATTTTTTCAAACTTATGACTAAAACTGCCGAGCAGTAACTTACTTGCAAGAATAGGGATAATGAAGTGATACAGCTAAGAACCTAGCCAAATGAATTAATGAAAAAATTCTTTCATCGCATTGAATAAGACAGCCTTGCCTTAACATAAACGGTGGACTGCACCAAATCGGATTAACTCAAGTCTGAGCTGGAGCTAAACTTTAGCTAAACCACAGCTAAACCTTCAACTAAATCTCAAGCGCCAACTGTGCTAATCTTCGCTGGTGCAGCGTTAGAACTGACTTAAGGATTTTACGCCTGAGTTAAATTAGTTTAAACTAGGCAATCGTTAGTTAATCTGATTTGGTGCAGGCCACCGAAAATAATTTTTCGATGCAATATTGCGGCCGGAATCCTTAATGTCTTCACTGGAGAAGGGGATCCTTCTCAAATCAAGACATGTCTTGATTTTTGGGCCCCCCTCGTTTTAAGACATCACCAAGCCCAGATAGCGATTACTGTAGTAGGGATCGCAATCGGCTTGGGATAGTCTTTGACAATTCTTGATCGTATTCTAACGCTAGTGGTCTCGTGGCTGAAGGCATTGGGCTACTAAACTTGAAAAAGTTAAATTTGATTTAATTTGAAAACTAAGATACATTATGCGTCTAAACGTTTCTTTTTCATTCCACCCCATAATCCTTATTTATAGTTCTTTACTCTTACCTACTTCACTTCAAAGTACTTACATAATAGTGTCGGATCAAGACTTGTTGGCAGGAAATCGTAAACGTAATACGATGAGCATAGCAGCATTAATAAATAAAGTTTATTATATGCCGTGTGGCAGACTGTCTCACTATAAGATTCTTTATAATTCTATCAGTGAGAGACATTTATAGGTATGTATTGTATTATGATATAGTACTTTGTACAATGTACTTCTATAGTACTTATATGTACAATGTACATATGTAATATACTTATATATAGTACTTTTTCTGCCTAGTGTGCACCGGATCTAAGTTTTTTAGGGTTTTTTAGGGCAGAAGATAAAGTAATGTCCGTTTAGTCGAATTCGCTGATAGTCACAAGTCTTTAATAACAGTGTCTAAATACATAGTCATCAATTTGTGGGATTTATATATATATTATATATATATATATATATATATATATATATATATATATATATATATATATATATATATATATATATATATATATATATATAATACGAAAAGCTTTTCCCCTTGACTTATTGCTGGGAACTTTCCTGTGACGTTTTTGAATAACTTGTTCATAAATTAAGTTGAAGTTAGAATCATCAAACTTAATTAATCATTTAATAAACATTGCTCAACACTGGTTTTTAGAATGTAAACTAGATTCCAAATAATTGCAATATAAATGTCTTCAGGAAAAGAATGTTTCTTTTTTACAGTTCGGTTTCTTTTGAATAATAAAGAATGGTTAGTTTTGTAATTTTATTGGCAACTACTAAGATTTTGATTTTTTTACTTAAAATTAGTGATAACATTCAATTGACTGAACTGCAGTACCTATTGACTAAAATTACTTTCTACAGACTCCGGAGTCAAAGCGTAGTCGGAATCATTTGATTCCGGAGTCAAAGTATTGTATATATTGCTATGTAGGTTCGACTCCGGAAGACTTAGCTTTGACTTAGGAGCCTGTAGCAGGTAATTTTGGTCTGTACTGTAACTTCTACTTGCTTTACAGTTGTGCAACGAACGAATGAAGCGTGCATTAAGTGATTTTAACGGTTTTGATTGTGCTTTTTGTAAAATATTTATGTAAATTTGATATTTCGTCAATTCTAATAAACTAATTCAAACTAACTTAAAATCTAGTGTGTTGTTTATGTCAATGTGAAACTTAGTTGAGTTGAAAAATGTTGTGCTAATATTTTCTCTTATTTCTAAATGGAAAATTATTATTTGTACCTGCCAAAGTACTTCCATTTACCTCCCTCTTTAATATTAGAAAGTACTTGCAAATTCCTCCCTGGTGACCTTTGTGTAACCTTTTTTGATGTACTGTACTCAATTGATGTACACGGCTGATTACGTGTTCGCACAATATTACAATAAAAGAAATGAAGAAATGTCAAACAACGAGACTCAAGTGTTACCACGAACGAAAACATTAATTACTCGAATTCTCAATTTAAACCACCGTTTGCAGATGATAGTTTTACTATGCCACCTGTTTTTGTCTGATATGTTGTGTGATGACGGCGTACTTTCATTCCCTCGACTTTCATATGCTAAAGAAAAATGTAATAAATTTCCAAAACAGCCAATATATACATTAGTTTGCGATTGCATAGTTTGAATTATGTCAAATTCAGCGTTATATTTATTATTTAAATTTAATTTTAGATAAAATAATTCTAATTTATATTAATAC
This sequence comes from Trissonchulus sp. WLG1_4, assembly GCA_030248245.1. Lineage (NCBI taxonomy): Eukaryota > Metazoa > Nematoda > Enoplea > Enoplida > Ironidae > Trissonchulus > Trissonchulus sp. WLG1_4. The sequence continues at coordinate 95,254 of JASANF010000638.1, forward strand.
TAAGATAAATTAATTCAAATTGTAAAAGTTGAAGCGAATCGGTAAACCTAAAATTTTTACTTATACAGGTAGCCCCCCTTTAAGGTCACTAAGTGTGTGTGTTGGTCTGTACGCATGTCTCATAAGCAGGCGTATTTACATTACAGTAAAGGTCACTACGGAGGAATTTGCAAGTACTCTGTAATATTAGTGAGGGAGGTAAATAGAAGTAATTTGGCAGTTACGAAAAATTACTATCCTTTCTAAATTTTACCGCTTACATAACACAAAAGCTTAAGTGATTAAAATGAAATTAAAGTTAAAATAGAGTAATGCTTAGAACAACAGATAAATGCTGAAATTTATATCTTTCTGCTTAACGGTTGCAGTTAACCTTTCCATATTTTTAACATCTACTTAATTTATAGCCCGGCACAGGATTATGCTTACAAATAATACTTATTAGATTACTACTTAATTATTAATATTTAATCTAATCGTATTCGAATGTGATCATGGGGGCGGCAGAGGAACCGAATCGCGGCCAGTGGGGGAACCAGATCGAATTTTTGCTGGCGTGTCTGGGATATGCCGTGGGTCTGGGCAATGTATGGCGATTCCCATATTTGGCATATCAGAATGGAGGGGGTATGTTGGATATAGTTGAGCTCATTTTTGTGCTTGTCCTTATATTAGATTCCCTCATGTTTTTGTAGTTTTGTGCTTTTATTTTTCTTTGTCCCTAAGCTGTGGTTAAGCGTTAAGGCACTTGTCCTAATGACACAGGAACAATCCGTGGTTCTTTGTCAATGACACAGAAACTAGAGAACAAGAAGATAAAACTTAGTGCGTATATATATTAAACGGCCGAAAGATGATTCGACTTAGTCCAACCTTTACTTTATCTAACTACATATAACATATATATTATATTAGCTAAAGTCTGACCAAAGAATGCTGGACTTTGAGACCAAAAGAAACACGTGATTTCATTTACGAAAAGAACTAATTGCATCAAGAGAACAGCGAGTAGTCACAAAAATCACACCACCAGTGTTTTGTCTCGGGGTTCAGCAATTTCTGGTCTGACTTTAGATTTGAAGACTGTCTTACTTTAACTTGAATAAAAAAGTTTTACTTTCTACCCTTTGTACTATTTATTTTTCAATTTCAGGCGCCTTCCTGATCCCCTACGTCATCTCCCTTACCATTGCGGGGCTGCCCGTGTTTTTTTTCATGGAATTATGTTTAATTTGAATTGTTTTCTATCATATTTCTGGACCCAACTGTATTTTCGGCAAAACATACCCCAATTTGTAAGACAGGTGTATGTTAAACTTATGTAATCGAGTGTGATCATTGTACTACTGGCATATTTTCCGCTTGTTTCGCTGTTTATTTATTTTAACTAAGTTTTTAGAAAGGGTCCTAGGATAAGCAGAAGTCAGTACATAAAAAGTAGTCTTAAGGAGTGAGTTTGAATAGTATGCCGATATATAATATAGAAGAAGAGTGAGACACTATCCTGTACTCCTATAGCTCTGCGTGCTGCGCAAACTGAATAAAATTTGTTTCAGGAATTGGCTGGGGCATGGTTGTGATCTCAGCCTCAGTGGCCCTCTACTACAACATGATCATTGCATGGGTCCTGTTCTACTTCTTTGCTTCCTTCCGCAAAACCCTCCAATGGGAGCGCTGCAATGATTTCTGGAATACTTGGTGTAAGCTAGTTGTCATATATCAAAACGGCTCACTGGGTGGATTTCACAAAGGTGGCCTTGCTAAACCATGGTTCTACGTACATTTTTGTATGAGTTGCTCATGATTTGAGTAGAAAATAGTAGATAAGTTACAGCGCTGATTTTTAAACTAAACGAATTTGACTACATAAATTAATTCTTTCACAAGTGCTAACGCTCAGTGGTCGTATTTAAGAAATCCCTTTAGTGCTTTGCAGGTTTCAATTTTAGGAACGGCTTCGGTCTGAAACTAAACAACTTTAGCGTTAACTCATTTAGTCCAAATTTTGAACTCCTAAACTTCTAACTAAATTCACAAAATCAATAAATCAGTAGTTACCCTTGAAGCAGCTCTACTAAAACTCATGGATATTTGAAATGTGCCAGCAGAATCAGAATCTGAAATTGTTTCTTCAGTATGCGAAATCTTGCTGTTAACGTTACTCCGTTAAAACTTTTGGAGAGGGCGCGCGGGTTTCAACGAGACCTGTTGGAACGCCTCGCTAGTGGCCGAACATGCTATCAATGATGCTATTTAATTTCACCAACTCATATGAACGATTCTAGCGTGACACTCAAGTCTCCTCTGACCAGTATTTCCAGTAGGTGTGATGGTTTTTAGTTTTTTTATTAATTAGCTTTATTTGTGGCAATTTCAAGTTTTTAGTTATTTATTTGGTTTATTTTAGGTTATTTAGTTATTTAAACAAGTCTAGTGCGTCAGTTTAGACCTGAGGTTGACCAGATGCACAGCATGAAGTCACTTAAAAACTGATAAAAAATTTTCAATGTGAATTTTTGTGAAGCGACTTCATCTTATGTAATATTAGGAAAGGTTTTTGAAAAAGGTGTACACGTGTGTACTTGTTCAATGTAAACACTGAACTTGTGAGTGCGATGCTAGTAGTGTAATCTTTTTGATGAGAATTGTTATCAATTGACTTAGATCCTCAACACTCCGATAATGCGTAAGCTAAAATGTTAACTGAAAAACACTTTAAAAATTAAAAAGCCTGTGAGATCGCAAAATCTTGTCCCGCATCGGGTGGTGCGAAAAGCAAGTTTTTACCATTTACCGTTCCAAAGTAGGGCTGTGGGGTACGCGATGGTACGAACCGTGTACACGTGCTAGTAATCCTGTATACGCAAAGCTTAGCGCTAAACACACGGTTAGGGGTCAGTATTCGCGGTTACATAGCGCCAACAGCGTGTACACGTTATGATACAGTAACCGCGGATACTGTAACCGTTGACAAACGGATAGCTAAACCGGATCCATGCAAACGATAGTGTAACCGGTTACTTTAAAACGGTAATATAGCGCTTTTGGTTGATTCGTTTTCCGTATACTTTGGTGTACCCGTTAATAAAAATGTTCGCTTGTAGCGGCTGGATTCATGCAAATCAAGTCAACAATGAGCGCAAGCGATTTGCCTGTGTGTTAGTTCATATACGCATTTGTGTGCAAGCTATATTCTTCAAGATATATAAAAGCATTTAATTAGAGAGTCAGCATTGTTCCTTGCATAACTCATATGATGTAGCTTGCTGGTCTGCATATTTAGAGATGGGTGGTTTGCATGTCCCGGTCATTCCTTCCTCCTCTGCCTTTTTGTACGTTTAGTAACCGTGTAACCGTTTAGTAGCCAACCCGTCAGGTACCGTAAAGCCGGTTAGCTGGTGTAACCGTTTAAGTAACCTGTAACCGTTAAGTAACCGTGTAACCGGTTAGTAACCGTGTAACCGTTTAGTAGCCGTGTAACCGTTAGTAACGTGTAACCGTTTACACGGTTAGTATCCATGTAAACGGCTACACTGATACTTAGCGTGTAAACGGTTACACGGATAATTAGCGTGTACACGCGGATAATTGCAGTAACCGTTAGTTAGCGTGTACACGCGGTTACTAGCCTTCGAAACTAACCGTGTACACGGATAGTGATTTTGTAACCGCGCCCAGCCCTATTCCAAAGGGCTGATCGTTATTATGTTTTTCATGAAACTAAGGATAGTATAATACATTTAATTACTTTGTTTTTGTATTACCATGA
>JASANF010000640.1:0-32135 GCA_030248245.1 Trissonchulus sp. WLG1_4
GTACATACCTGTCCGCATTTGCGTCTATAAGCTAGTACAGACTCAGAGTTGTAAATGCAATCTGTTTCACTCTTCCAGTCTAGCTCATGCACCCAAAATTAGTCTCTGATTGACGAAGTTTTGCATAGCAACTATGTACTTTAACATTAAGCTTGCAGAATAAACGACACTGTAATAAACGCGTATTTGAGGTACCAATAAAACTGTTATGCCAAAATAATTACAATTTTCTGGTTAAACACTGTTTTCGAATACATCTATTTGAAACTGCCGTCAAGGTGCGTTTTACTTATGTAGTTTCGGGATGACTTTTTTGTTGCTGCTTGTTTTGAAGAATTTTGGAAGTAATTAAATGCATTTTACCTAGTTTTCGATAATTGAAGCGTCAGTCAATAAAAAATTATGTTTAGGGCTTTAAAGAACAACAGAAGACGACTAATTTGGCCATTTCGGCCCTACAGTAAGCTAGCTAGCAACAACAAACCGAAGCTAGCTGGCTGGCCGCCTGGGCCAGCTCACACACATACATTACAGAAATATTACACACAAACACGCTCACAAATTTGCCACAGTGATTACATGTAAGACGTGCAATTTACGTAGGGCAAAACAAATGTAAAGTCCTGTCGGTACTGAGGTAGCAACGGGAAAAGGATTAGAATTTTACAAAAGTTAATTTTGTGACGTCTTACGGTCTCTCCTCTGGCGGACTGGACTGCTACCAAAATTATGAAAACCGGTTCAGTAAGTTTGAATTCTAGGCTGAAGGGGCGGATAACGGAAAAGGCCCCATAAATCGATGTGCATTTTAAATGTTATGCCTTATTTTAAGATTACGAAATTGACTTGAAAAACTGGATTTTCGTTGACTTCACAATTTTAATTTTGACATGAAATTTTAGTTTTTTTTAAATAATCATTGCTTCTCGATCAAATGTTTTTTAATAAACACATATCTTTACTCAACGATACAAACAGGCAATAGCAAGCTGCTGTTCTGATTGGAAAGCAGCCTGTGCAGTGCATGTGCTCTAATCTGCACGCTGGCGTCCTTTGCGGCCATTTCAGTCATATTTTTATAATGGTTATTGAGCTGCAGGTTTTATATTATTTTTGTCCCACAAATGCCAATACTCTTTACTGTTTTAACAGATTAATGTTACCTTGTGTCGATTTTATTTATATTCGATTTCTATTTTCTAAGTTAAACTTTGTGATAATTTTCAGCCAATTAGTGTAGTGACGTAGTAATTGCCAAGTTAACCAAAGAACGTTGGTGATTAATTTTTTGTCTTAAAAAGTGTCATAGGCTGAAATCGACTGTAATAGCCGCCAGTGGGTTGGCACGTGACGCCGCCTGGGGCCTGTTTCAATAAACTCACAGGCGCACAAGTGTGATCAATTTGGCTGCAAAATCAGGTGATTCGTAATGAAATTATACGTGTGTCCATTATGAATCACCCGATTTAGGCCTAACAAATCTCACAATTGTGGGCCTGTGAGTTTATTGAAACGGGGCCCTGGTTGCTGATTAGAGCACGTGCACAGGCGGTTGGTCAATCAGAATAGCAGCTTGATTCTGATGGGCCGCATGCCTACCTGTTTAAACTCAAGCAGGTTATGACCTTACGAAATAATCACGCCACAATCTGAGGTTATACACTATTAGTGCTATTATTTCGTAGTTTTGTCGGCTGAACGGACATGAAGGCATGAATCGACCATAATGCCAAACAAAAAACCTTTCCGAATGTTAAAAATAAATCGGTGGGTAGCGACAGGTTTAACTTCCTTTGAAGCAACTTCTTCAAACTGAATTAGATTCTACCGAATATGACTCGCACTAAAAATTACTGCTGCTGGTGCAAACCGCAAGACTGTCGTGGCCATGGATGAGAACTCCGTAAATTTTGCATAAAATTGCTGCTTGTTTACTATGAAAACAGTTCTCTGCTACTATTCTCTGAAAAAAACAAAACTTCTGGTCACTGACTTAGTTTTTCACAATTACTTAGTAATACTTTTGAAAGCCGAGTGTGCGCTTCTTCTTGCAATTCTTTCGTTCCTGATGTCAGGCACTTGTACGCATTCGTGAATATGCGTTCGTGATATGCTCTTGCACCATGGCAAATCGTGAGAGCACCTGTAACAGAAGTATATGGAGAAAAACAATTTTAAATATTATTTATCGAACAATAAGCTACCCTATGGGCATGAATCCACGGCGAACAGAATGGTAATAACTAAAAGTCTGACCAAAAAAAGGTGGATCCTGAGACAAAAAGAAACAAGCGATTTCATAACGAAAAGAACGAACTGGAAGCATCAAAGAGTACATAATGTTTCCCTCCTGTTTTTACTTTTGGAGCCAAAAATTGTAAAGCGAATAGTCACAAATATCAGGTCACCTGTTGCCTCTGGGTTCAGAAGTTTCTGGTCAGACTTTAAACACAAAGTCATTGCTAACATACGACTCTCTTACTCTGTTAATTCTATGTTGCAGAAACAAATTGCAAGAATATTAGCAAATCCTTCAACTCTACAACTTATCTGACATTTTTCACGGCTTCTGCTTGAACATTAATCATGTCAAATCATGAACAGCAATATTTCTGAAAAGCATTGACATTCGTGACATTATGCTTAATCAAAGGTACCAAACTCTTGCCAGAACATAAACTCACGAATGGCATAAATTCGTAGATCAACAGTTTCAGTCTCGGTCAGACCTCGATAGCAGGATAATTTCAAAACAGCAGAATCTTCCGGATTGCTAATTTTAAGCAGCTAAAACAGGTAAATTATGCTTTGTCGGGCCAGAATAATTACGTAACCACTTACCACAATAAACACTGATCCGCACAATAATACTGTTTTTGCCAACGGTTTGCTAATGGCGTTATCCGTTCGTTTCAAGGATCGTTATTTCGAATGCTGCCTTACTACGCTGAGGTCATTAATTTTTATGCCTTCTTAGACGTTCTTGATGTCTTCTATATCTGTTCCCCAGACAGACGAACATACAAAAATAACTTTCTCGTGTCCACTATTTATTAGACACACAAGATTATCATCATACAAGCCTTGAAATTATAGCTGAATGGTTCCCAATCCACAAACACAAACCAAGTAGGGAAACCACCTTCTGGTAGTGTGTGCGAAACAACGGTTAATATTTTTTGACAAAAAATTTTGGTATAAAGTCAATACCAACTTCTTGAATCAATGCGTCCTCATCGGGGGTGGCAGCTGCAAAACAGAAGGTGTCGTTGGAATAGACAAAAGTGAAGGCATCCTGAAAAGTAAAAAAAATTGAGCCAAACCCAATTTATTAACATAATATGAATATACACTGATAAGGCATGGCAAAAAATGTTTAGCCGATCGTCACACTAAAAAACCATCCTCTTCTCTGCTAGCCTTCACAAGTTACTTAACCTTATGACAGTACATAGCAATATATTCTAAGTCGATAATCAATTCATACGTGACTGTCGTATGTCCGTTCTGTCAACTTTTCCAAAAAGTTTAGTTAAGGGTTAGTGTTATTTTTAGCCGTGGGTCGTCTACTCAATACTGTGATCTAGAATGGAAGGAAAGTCCTCAACTCTTCCCGGACCCCACGTGCATTCCGCATTTGTGAGATCAGAAAATGTTTCACACTGACCGTTAATTTACAAGCATCGACGAAAGACAGATATCGACAAAAATTTAGTAACTAAAAACTTGACTTGGTATTAAAAATTTTAGTAGACTAGGATCCAAAGTCTGACCAAAAACTGCTGCACCCTGAGATAAACGTGATTTTTGTGAATACTCGCTGTACTCTTGAAGCTTGCAATTTTTTTCGAAATGGAATCGCGTGTTTAATTTTGTCTCAGGGTCCAGCAATTTTTGGTCAGACTTTGTGAAAGTCAAAAATCAACCCAGTTCTGAATAATAATAATATGTCCGTCCGTCCATTCAACCCTACAGCCAGTCTTAATTTCTGCAAATATACAATTACGTGTGGTGAAGTTGATAAAAATATAGACTACCATGAAAACAGCACAATCTGTCCATGTACAAATTGGATAAACTCACCAAAAAGCCCAGCTGTACTAAATATGGGTGATTGCAAAAATGTTTCCATTTGGCAAAATCCAAAATTTGCTCCACTTCAGCTTGGTGATATTTCAACAGCTCGCCAGGATTTGAGCTCAGTTTTTCTGCCAATGACGTTAGCTGGCTACGACACTAAACGGTAACAGCTTCAGGTCAGAATAACGTTCACACAATAAACCCGTCCCTTAGTGTAAAAAAACATTTTGAAAAAATCTGGACCAAAATTTACGCGTGCCTTTTCGCTAGTGGCTAAAAAGCCATAGATTTGTTTAGACAATCAGATTATTTACTATATACGACAATACATACAATTTACGACATCCAAAATCGTCACCCCTCCCCCTTATCGAATAACCCCGCTGATTCAAGAAAAAAATATATAATTAGGTTCTAATTGCCCAGCCGAAAAAATTTCCGATACATCTCTAATTGACTAAACTTGGTATAAAATTCAAAATTTTCTCCCATGTTTAGGGAGGCGCCGGCCGCCGCCCCTGCATCTTGGTTATGTTTCTCGTTACTATCTTCCATGAAAGCATTTATAGGTATATATGCATGTGCTTATAGCACCGCTTTTTTGTTACAATTTGTGCTCAGTTGAACATTTGAACAAGCTATGTAGCATTAAAATAAAAATTAGCATTTTTTGCTACTGCCCAAAAGTGTACCCAGGTAAAAAATTGCTGAGTTGACGTAAAACAGATTCCAAATCATGTTCTACACATCTACTCAAACTAACCGATAAAGATCTACAAAACGCAATGACGCTCAAGCTGAGACGTCGCCAAAAACATGTTGTAAATAGGGTCCTGACCTTGACCTAGCCATTTCCGTAAAACATCCAGGGGTTCAATATTAAACCCACGATGAAGCATTATGTTAGTGGGTTTCGTTATAACAAAAATGGAATTTTGTGAAAAAATAACCAATTCCAGCAACCGAATGACACACTTCAGAAACTCAATGTTCGTTGTGTCCGCGAGCGTGAACTAATGTCTATACTGTAGCAAAAAAGTCAAAGCGTAAAGGAAAAATCTAGATTTTACTCCCAAAAAACTTTTGACTCAAATTCGCGAGTTGAACAATGACCATCCGCTAGGGAACTGAGTAAGAAAATCAATATCCCGCTATAACATTTAATGACGTCAAACAAATGAGACGTCGCCAAAAACAATGTGTAATAAACGTAGGGTTACCCCTTACTGCATAAGCCCCTGGGAGTGAATAATCAAGACCATGATGAAACATTGTGATAGTGGGTTTCGTGTAGCAGTGGTGTAGCCAGGGAAAAATTTCGGGGCGGGGGAATGACTTATCGATTCTTGGAAATGTGTTAAAATGCACTTAATTTTGACTTGACTTACTTTAATACGTAATTGATTGCAATTTTAACGCAAAAAACGACACATATTGGCACATTTCGTTCAAAAACAATGATATTTTTGACCATAGCGGCATCGAAAGTAAAATTTCAGCTGAAAACACCGAAAATTACAAAAATAGTGGGACGACAAGGGACCAGAAACTAGCAATTTTGAAAAAAAATTTGACATAACGTGCAGCAAATTCAGTAAAAATGTCATTTTTGCTACTATAAAACAGCCAAAAGGATACGATTAAACAGTGTATAAAGCAAATACATACTGCACAATACAACCATATAGACATGCACACGCGAAACAAAGCAAGGACCATAGAACCACAGAGCAGCGGTCTGGGGGCGACAGCCGCCTAAAAATAATTTGGGCAAACTTTTGAGTTTTAGGCCAAATTTGGTCAATTGCAGACGTATCGGAAATTTGTTACGGCCGGACCATGAAAACCAAAGTAAGGGGGATCCTTGCTTACAATTTCAACCTTAAAAAATGTCGGGAAGGCAATTCCCGCCACTCCCCCCTGGCTACGCACCTGTCGTGCAGCGTACACTCGTACATTAAATCCTAACTAAATCATTCACATGTAGCCTACTCTACAATTAAATATATCAGGCGGAGGTTGAACTTCCCACCATCCTCAACCATAACTACCCCCTGTTGGAAGCCACAAAAACAATGACGCTCAAAAAACTGAGACGTCGCCAAAAACATTTATATGTTATAAATTAGTAGGCTACCCCCTTGTCTAAAAAGCGTCAGACTCAATATTAAGCCCACAATGAAACAGTATACTAATGGGTTTCGTACTATAACAAAGATGCAATTTCGTAAAAATTTGAAAATCAACAACAAAAGCCACACTTCAGCAACTAACTTGTTTTAGCTATTTTATCGTAGCAAAAATATTATTTTCAGTAAATTTGCGGTTCGTTATGTCATGCTTACGACAGAGTTGGACACGGGGCGAGGTGGGCGGGGCGGGGCAGAGGTTTTGTCCCGCGGGGATTTAGGTTTTTTTACTGTACCAACTTGGAGTTTTTTGAATTAGTGGTGTTTTTTGTGCTACTCATGCAGTAAAAATTCAAGCGTTATTTTGACCGATTTCAAAGCCGTATCGCCGGTATCTCCGTTTCGATGGCAAAATTGCGCACACGTTTATGCTTGACAATCGTTAATAAAGGCTTGAGTATTTTAATGGCTGAGGTCTAAGTATAATTTGGCATGTACCTCAGTGCGAAAGTGTTGTTTTTATACATTTACCGACGAAGCCGAGCTAGTATGGTGTCATGGCGTCATGCAAGTGGTGGGCAAACATGCTGCTTTTGAGCAAAAATGTCATTTCCCCCGCATGTTTTATAGGTTAGCTTTGAAAAAAAGTTATACAGTCTTTTTTCTTGGGGCTGCCGCCCCATGAGCCCTGCAGTTTACAGTAGTATTTTATAATACAGAAAATGGTCTTTGCCAATGTAATACTTATGTGGTGAAGTACTTTAATTAAATGCAATTATGAAACTGATACATACAGATACAGAAGAACACTCACGCTTATCACTTTTTAGATACATCTAAAAAAACATGGGGTAGAATATAGACATAGACAAAACTTTTGACTTCTGTAAGTTGCCGCTTCCAAACCCACGAAATTTTTGCTGAATTGAACGAAATCACATTTTGAAATGTGAACCACATCTTCAAAAAGTGTAACAAATTCTGGCTTGTGGGGGCTGCGTCCCCCGACACTCGTAAGCTGCAGCATGTATATAAGCTGAGGAAGAAAGGTCCGGGGTTTGACCCCTTTTAAGAAATCCTAGTACCTTCCCTGGCTACCGATGTGTACTACCTAGTTTTAAGCATAATCTGCCCCTCTTAGCAAAAAAATTATGTTAAGAAACTCCTATTGCCCCAATTAGCAACGAAAATCCGCGGGTTGCCCACCCCCCGGGTCGGGGCGGGCGAGGCAGCGAAAACCGTTTATGGAATCTGGTTTATGGAATATGGTCCGCCGGTTTTGTAATCTTCGGTGTTTTGAGCTCCAATTATTTTATTGTCCATACCACTCCGGTTCAATAAATAGTTTTGTTCTTGAACAAAATATGGTATTATGTGTCGGGTTTTGGGGTAAAATTGCAATTAAGCGCATTTTACAGTATTTCAAAAAAATCTAAGTCATTGTCACCCCCTCCGAAAATTTTCCATGACTACGCCACTGCAACTAATAGCATATTTCGTTAACAAAATGTTTTTTGACCCGGTTGGAAAAAATTTCTGATACGTTACTAATTGACCAAGTGCGGTCAAAAAATAACAAAGGGAGTAAGTACCCTTGTGTACTTCTGTCGCAAAAAAATTTCGGAGGGAGGGGGGATTCCCCTACCCTCCCTGGCTACGCCCCTGTTGAATGCCACAAATACCAAAGACGCTCAAAAAACTGAGACGTCGCCAAAACATCCTATATTTAAGTTCTATGATTAAACAACCATGGAAAAAGCCTGTATTAAGCCCCCTATGAAACATTGTAGTAGTGGGCTTCGTACCATAATACCGATACAACTTTGTAAGAATTTAGCTATTACTCTGAACAAAAGACACATTCAGAAACCTAAAATTTGCCTACAAAATTTTCGACCCAGACCCACGATCTAAATGACGTAAAAAAGTCAATAAGACGTCATATGACGCACTGACACTCAAGTAAATGAGACAAAACACCTATATATGTTCTATCTATAGGGTAACCTCCTACTATATAAGCCAGTGGGAGTCATTAAAAGACCACGAGGAAACATTATGGCAGTGGGTTTAGTACTATAACAAAGATGCAATTTCGTAAAAATCTACCAATAACCGGACAGACACTACGGGAGCAGCTTCCTCGGGCACAACGGCCATCGATTCAATCTCAACGAACAGAAACAGTAACGAACGTAATGGTAAAATCTAGAATTTGCTCCATAAAATTTTTGGACCCAAACATGTGAAATTAAATTGATCGAAGCAGGGATAGGCCTGTGCCCGAAATGGACATCTGGGGCCTGTTGCTCAACTTTACAAGTCTTACAATTGTAACAATTGTAAGTGAAAAATCTGGTGATTCGTTACGAATTCATTATATAAATTCATTACGAATCACCTGATTTTGCACTTACAATTGTTACAATTGTGAGATTTGTAAAGTTGAGCAACAGGCCCCTGCTTGCGAACTGTAGTGGAGAATCCAATACTGAATCCCACAAAAAATGCCGATCAAGAAAATGAGACGTCGCCAAAAAATATATCTATTTTATAAACATAGGGTCGCCCCCTTATTTATATAAATCCTTAAATTTAATATTGAGACCTCAATGAAACATTATAATAGTAGGTTTCGTATTATAACCCGTGTAGCTCATCGCTTTTAAGAGTTTCCCCTTTGGCTTTGTATGGTTCGGCTGAAAAAAATTTCCTATAGGTCACCAACTGACCAAATTTTGCCTGAAAATTAATGTTTCTCCAACTTTTTACTGGGGGCTATTGCTCCCAGACCCCTACAACTCCATGGCGTAGTACTACTAATTGTTATTACCTTTAACGAAAGCCTATGCATGTGTATATACGGCCTACATACACAGCCTGGCCCTTACATAGCCTGGCCCGTGTTTGTGGTTTCGAAAAAATACGCAGACTGGCCTGCCCTGCATACACAGTCTGGCCTCCGCTAAATAAATAGGAATACTGTAGCGCGTAATTGTAAGTATTAATTACTAACGGTTGCCAGCCAGCAAAAATGTCAAGAAACTTTTTCGGAATTTCGAGCATGACCCGTGTTATAGGAATTACAGGAATTATATGAGTATACACCTTAACACACGTGGCCTTTGATCCTTGACCTCAACACTTGACACGAAAACCAATGAAACCAACCATGAAAACTTCATTCTGAAATTTGTTGGAAATGGCTTAGCATTACGAGCCTGTGCAATTAAAGCGTGGCCAAGACTATGAGATCCAAAGTTTTGTGTACGTTTTGACAAAACAATAAACCGTATATACGTATATACATTGTGCACCTTTTAATCGCTTTATCCGCCGTTTTAGTATATCGTAAGGTCGTATATACTCAGGGGTGGAGGATGGAGGAATTTCCGCCGAAATTTTCTCAGTAAATTTTTTACACAAGAGTTCCGCCTTGGGTTTGTTGATCGTCCTAAAAAATTTCTGATCTCCAATGAAGCAAATTTGGCCTACAAACTGGGTTTTTTTGGGCCAAAACGTTAGCATTGGCGAAAATTTTTTGAGAGTTTGCTAAAACTTTTTTGGTCGTTTTAGCCAATTTGCTAAAACAAATTTCTAAAACAACAAAGCAGAAAAAATTTCTGATAACTCTCCAATTCACCAAATTTTGTCTGAAATTCAAAAAAATTTTCCTATGCGTCTCCAACTGACCTTATATTGCCATTAGACGCAAAAAATTTCCTTGTGACTACAATTTACACCCATTTGCAACTATGTTTAATTTAACATAGTGATTCACAGTCCTTTCTGTTGTTCAATTTTTCCTGCTGCGCCACAGCGCAGCAGGCTTCTTTAGAATGAGGCTGTCGGATAACAACGTGTATTTTGAAAGGATTTGTGTGTGCGTTTGTGTATGTGTTCATCAATGCTACTGTGCGGCTGTATGTGAGCATGAATGTGTGTGCGCAATGTGTCTGTTACTGCAGCTGTGTTCAGTATGCGGCTGGCTGCAATGTTGTTGTTGTTGTTGTTGATGGCGGTATCACGTCACCGGCTGTTGGACCGGGCAAACGTGACCACGTTCACGCTGGCTGCAATTGTACATATATGTACGTATGTATGCACACAACATTGCAGATGATAAAGTTCATTTGCATATTGACTTGTCTGAAAGATTTACAGTTATAATTTTGGACTAATATAAAGCATAAAGAATATACAAAAGTTTGGCACACATTTCATTGCACTATATAGACAATTAAAATTGTGAAGACTCAAATTATATACACTGTTCTCACATTGTTCACTGTTTCACCTACATAGTCTCATTCACGTACACAACACAGACCGTTCATACGTAAAACTTTTCAAGTTTTCAAGTATTTTCTATCAACATACTGCTTAAAATAAACAAACTCATGGACACTAAGACAAATCACTAAATCAGCCCACTATTTTGAGAAAAATAAGCAGACTTAAAACTTAAAATTCACTGTTCTGACAAGCACGGGGTTACCACAAAGCATCGTTTATTAACGGCAATTTAAGCGCATCTCATGAAATCGGCATTTGTTTTAAGCATTCAAAAAATATTGCGTACCTAGCCAAAAACAGAATCAAAATTAGTTCAGAAAAACACCAAACGGGCTGTACAGTTATATATAAGACATACTCTTGCAACTGTCAACGCATTTATATAATAATATTTACAGCATCGACTGTTATGAGTATTTGCTGCGCAGCAGATTTCATTTCACGGAGTGATAATATAAGTTTAACAGCTTTAGGCCCATTTTGCATTAGGCTTTGCTTGTTTAGGATCAGTTTGGTAAGTTACTTCGTTAACTGAAAACTTTCGCAAACCACGTTTGGTGAGTCATTCCGATCCGTCGAACGTGGGTATTTCGGAATAAATCAAAAAAGTTTCGGCCTCGCTCTGGGAACTGCTACAATACCAATCGCAGACAGTTGCTGGTTCATGCGGTTCAAAATACGACAACCCAGCATTTATAAACAAATTGGGAAGAAAACGTCGGCATTTTTTGGCTGCGTAACCGCATACAAGGGCGTACGCGGGGGCAGAGGGGAGGGAATCCCCCCAAAATTTTTTCCCAGTGAATCTTTACAAGGGTCCCCCCTTTGGTTTTTATTACCCGGCCGAAAAAAATTCCCAATATGTATACGTCTCTACTTGACAAAATTTGACCCAGTAATGAATAAAATTGGTTAAATTTTTTCTTGGGGGCTACCGCTCCCGGACCCCTGCAACTGTGTGGCTTACTTTTCTTTGTTACTGCACACCAAAGCCGATGCCTATCTACACGAGTATATTATGCTGCATTTACTAGTGTAATATACTGTCTGGTGTGACGTTCGCTGTTCACATCTTTTCTTTTAACTTTCCTGATTCCTGAAAAAATTTCTGATACGTCTCCAGTTGACCAAATTCGGCCTAAAAATTGAAAAAGTCTAAATTTTTCTGAGGGGGCTGCCGCCCCCAGTCCCCTGCAACGTTGTGGTTTAGTGATCCTACGTTTTTAAGCCGGTTTTGTGAGTGTTACTACAAACTTCCAATGGCTAAAAAGTGCATTTTATCCAATTACAAAACATCGAAAAGTCATTTCCCCCGAAATTGTTTTCTGGGTACGCCACTGACCGCATATATAATTATAAGATACTTACAGTCCGCCGCCGAATCCCTGCGACTCTGTGGCTTAATGGTCTTACATTTGCAATGCGAATTTTTGCGTTAAAATTTCAAAAAGTGCATTTTAATCCATTCTTTCCAAGTATTTCCCTTCCGAAATTTTTTTCTGGGTATGCCACTGCTTAGTCACTTGTGAAAATATTCAAATTGAATTGAATTAAATGCTTTAAAAACGTAGCTAAAAAAATTTAATATTGGCTAAAAAATTTTCGGACCTTTTAGCCGCTTTGCTAAAACTTCGTGGCGAAAAAAAATACAAATGCAAAAAAAATCTTTTCTGGGGGCTGCTAGGGGTGCCAAAATGAAACACAAAACACGACGCTGACCAAACATATAAACAAACATCAAAGGAAAAAATATATTGTATCGTAATAACAATACAGCACGAATGATTAGCCATTAAAGCGTTATGCATCGACAAAGGCATGAAGAGCAAGGTTTCACGGCTGTCAGAAGGGGGTGCACCGCATTTGTATATTTAGTATATTCGGATACAAAACGACACGCCTCTATACATAACTGTTTTGGCTGCACTGGGTAGCCTACCCCCATAATACACGTACAGTACCTTACGACCCCCCTTCCACGCCTACAGTGACACGGTCGACTCAAAAGGGGGAGATGCACTATTACAACCCCCACTACACTACCATGCATGCAACAGACTTGTGTTGTTTGCGACTTGCGTGATTTCTCCAAAATAAAATCGAGTGTATTTTGTGACTAAATTAAAAGAGATTGCGGGAGACGATTTTTCATATCTCAGGTAACACGCAATCAATTTGACTAAAATTTGGCCAGCCAGCATGTACCTCTCCCCCAGGCAAGTGCACACACCAAATTCAAACCAGTTTGTCCTCATTATTTCTTAGCTATTAACAAAATTATCAATTTCTGCAATTAGGTGTGACGCTTCTATTCTAGGTTAAACGCTATAGCGCCTGCCTGATTATTTTTTAACACAAACTATTTCTATGGGCCTTTTCACAAATCATATTAACTGGATTAGATTAATTAGATTAACTTCAGTAACTAAGGATTAGTTAGATGAAAGTTTATGAAACTTTGCATAATAACTAAGCTATGTCATCGCCATCTGCTTGCAAAATTTTATACATTTACGTTAATCCTATGTTGAGTTATGAAGTTAATCTAGTTAATCTAATCTAGTTAATATAATTTGTGAAAAGGCCCTATGCATTAGCAAATTTAATGTTAAAATAACATAGGATTTGACCTCAAATTTTTTATCTCAAAAACGCAAGTTTGAAAAACCTCCACATCCAGACCTAACTTGCTAAGTGTCTTTAGTGTCTAAGACTAAGGGTAATCCAATATTGGAAGGCGGAAGCCGCAAAAGCCATGACGCTCAAAAAACTGAGACGTCGCCAAAAACATGTGTTGTACTCGTAGGGTACCCCCTTGTTGAAAAAGCGTGAAACTCCTCAATATTAAGCACTCAATGAAACAGTATAGCAGTGGGTTTCGTACTACAACAAAGATGCGCTTTCGTAATAATTTAGACATCAAGAACAGAAAACACACTTCACAAACTCACTTGTTTTAGCTATTTTAGCCTAGCAAAAAAACAGTATTTTCACTAAATTTGCGGTTCGTTATGTCATGGTTATGACAGAGTTGGACACGGGGCGAGGTGCACCGCGGGGATTTAGGTTTTTTAGAAAATACGTAAGTTTGAAAAACCGGCAGACCTAACTTGCTAAGTTTAGTGTCTAAGGGAATCCAATATTGGAAACTACAACAGACATTACGTTTAAAAAACTGAGACGTCGCTAAAAACAATATGTTGTAATTGCAAGGGTAACACCCTTGATTAAAAATTCTGCAATTCAATATTAAGCCCTCAATGAAATATTATGGCAGTTGGTTTCGTACTAAAACACGGAGGCAATTTCGTACATATTTAGCTTAAGAATCAAGAATATACGAAAGACATAAGCATCTCAAAGCACTGTGTGACGGTTTCAGATAACGGTGCACCAGTCTCGGACACTAGGGCTGGGCTAAAAAACTGCCAACATCATTTTACACAATATACCATTCTATACAGCATGAGCATACATTCAAAGACCAAAGGAGAATCGTAGATGTGAAAAAACTGGGTGCCGAAAAACTTTTCATCCCGTTCTTTAAACTACAAATTTACATAAAAATCATAAATGAATAATTAAGGCTGAACATTTTACTTTATAAGACAGAGTCGACACACGTGTTCCAGCCATACCATTTTTCTAACAAATTGACTTCCATGAGTAATGTAGCCCAACAGAACTCTACTCAGCGTTGCAGCGTGAATATTTTCAACCAGTAGGCCAGCGCTAACGCACGAATCGACCATAAGTTCGACACAACTTTGAACCATATCCAGACAGCCATTAGAAACCTGAAAACAACAAAAAACAACTGGTTTCAGTTGCCATCTAAATGACATGGTCAAAGCAATGATTGCTTCTCCAAATTCAACGATGCTTTTTTTAACTAATTAATTAATATGGGTAGGTCCTTAAAACCACAGAGAGCGTTATGAGGGCTTCGAAAATTTCACTTTATGCTCGGTGGCTCAGATTCGGACAATGACATGAGTAAGGGACGTCATTAATTAAGCGTAAAACAATCTGTACTCACAGCAAGAGTACATAAACAGAGCATGAAACTTTTTTCTTATGCTAGACAACGGTCGATGCGTTGCACATGAAAAAAACAAAATCACACACACACGCACACACAACACACACACAGACACACACACACAAATGCGTTTTCGCACACAAAATCGCTATCACACACACACTCCTAAATAAATATTGAACCTACTTGACCAAACAAGTCCACAGCAGCAAACAGCAAAGCATTGGCAACTTTATCAAAGTGCAACATCAAACATGCTGATGGCAGCTTTTCAATGAAATATCGAATGCCAATGCAGCCTCCCAGTTTGGTGAACCAGGACTGCTCGTAGCACAGCATGACTATCTGATCAACGGTTCGATATATCAGTGGCAGTGCACAAGCCTGAAACTAAGCAAACCAGGTGTGAAAAACGGAAGTAAAAAACTTTGAATGTAAAAAACAACGAAACGATAGAATCCTTTGGGTTTTTCCCACACTGTCGAATATTGGACTGAAAATGTGGCCACATGCCGCAAACAATAAAAGCGTAGCAACCCAATAGACAAACTGAATGATGTAAAAACTACTAAGGGCGATACTACTTACAGCCGTATGTCCATTCAGCCGGCAAAATTACGAACTAATCAAGCCACTAATAGTGCATAAAGTCCGACGAACAGAACGCATTTTCTCCTCTAAAGTATGGACTGAATCTAACAGTCTGCAGCATAATCAAGCCCTAGCAAGAGTAATACCCTACAGGCACGGCCTGACTTTTCGCACCCGTTCCTCTGAGCCCAGCAGCATGGTGGCCATTTTGACCATCGTGCGAACGGCAGTCAGTGCAGCGGTACAGTGCTCTTTGTCCTCGTGAGCCACCATGAACACAATCACGTCCACCAGCACACAACTGTCCACATGCTTCAGCTTACGATAGTCTGACTCTTTGGTAAAGCTACCTGCAAAAAGTTCACGGAACTGCTTGAGCTTCATGAGCCCGGTTCATACTAACTTGTCCTTAAGGACAAAGGGACAAACACCTTTGGTCCGCTGCTGTTGAAGAAATTATTAAATCGGTTAGGCTTATTTTTTGCTGCGCAAATTGGACTCAAACCAGGTTTGTTTATTAAAAAAATTATCACTTTTGGATGCACAACTTTCTTGGCCTTGCTTCCGAGACAAAATGACAAGGAGAAGGACAAGGATGAGTATGAACTGGGCTTTTGTCCTTAAGGACAAAATGACAGGACAGACACAAGGGCAAACTTGGCCATCTGCTGTGAAGAACTGGTGCAATCGCAAATTTTTGCGTACGAGCTGATCCTGAGCTCAGCTTGATTCATGCAAAAAATTACACGGCAGTTTAGCTTGAAATATTTAGGGACAAAACGACATGGACTATAAACTTACAATAATTAAAAAAAACAAAAAACTACAATACCCGTTTGTTCCTTCAGAGCCAGCACCAAAAAATGACTGATCGCAGCACGAAAAACTGGGAAAGCATCTTTTCGTAGGTTCTTGCATGACACAGCGACTAAAAATGCAAAAACAGAGTACAAAAGACTAGAAACACAAAACGTTATTTTGTTAAACCTTAATAATACAATTATCATAAAATCAACAAAAATCTATATTAACTATCAAAAAATAATCTGACAATGAGTGACAATACTTAGTTCTTACCATTTATTGTTAAGCTGCATTAAACATACATGACAAGTTGTTAGGCCGGATTCACACTGGCACTTGCACAAGCACAAGCACAAGCACAGGCACAGGCACAAGCACAAGCACAAGCACAACGCTTGGGCGTTCACACTGGAACTTGCACAAGCACAAGCCGAACCAATCAAATTAAAGCGCGCCAGTGTAACGTCTTTTCTATTCAGAAGTTTCGTTATCGTTTCAAAATTTTGGGCTAAAATTTTCGCAATTTTGAAACTTTCTCGTACATTCTATGGAAGAAAGAAAATAATCTATAAAGAGGGGCAAAAATAAAGCTAAAACGCAATTTGATTTTAAAGATGAAACGAACCAAAATTAAAGGAAAGAAAGAGAAAATGAACGCAATACATTCTTTAGGAAATATAAGATCCATTTCGACAAGGGTTAACTCCGCAAAATCACACTTTTCCATTTAATTTTGCGCCATTTATGACTATACACAAACTGACAGCTGCAAAATCTCTACGCTGATTGGCTGTGCTTGTGCAAAAGATAAAATTTTTGAACAAGCGTTGTGCTTGTGCTTGTGCAGAATTTTCTGCAGTGTGAACCGGCTGTGCTTGTGCTTGTGCTTGTGCTTGTGCAAGTGCCAGTGTGAACCCGGCCTTACAACTGCGTTTTTGATGCATAGTTGAGCTATGTTTTTAAGGTCTCGCTCAGGGGAACCGACTTTGGCGTTTAATTTTTTTCAGCGACATTTCGGACCATAATGTCTTGAAGGAAAGTTGTTCAGAATGAAAAGAGCTTTCATTTTATGTGCATATTGCGATAAAAAAATTTTTTAATATTTTTTGGACGATTTTGTAGCCGTAGCATAAAAATTTTTGTTTTAATATAAAATGATTACTCATATCACTGAAATACCCGGTTTCTTAGCTTTAAAATGATGTATTAAACATAAAAATACGTTAAACCTTTGCTGAGTTATTTAGCCGTGAAAGTAGCAAATAAAAAATGAAAAACCTAAAAAGCTGATAAATCTTCACAAATTTTTGATTTAATTTCCTAAAAAATTGGGTATGGCTTTTGCTAACTTTTTCAACGGAAATATGCAGTCCTAGGAAAGGTCTAATTTTCGAAAAAGTGAAACGTGTGGGCAAACGTTACATTTTTGCGTAGCGAAATTGACTACTTTTTTTGGACCTGGGTCCCAGCTGCCGATTGCGATCGAGTTAAAATTTTGCACAATGAAAGAAAGAATATAAATGCAGACGTGAAAGTTTTCCGATTTTCAAATTTTGGCTCACAGCACTTTTTGTAGTCGCTCAAACACAACTGATTTTTGAAAAATCGATTTTTTGCAAAATCAAAACAGAAAATCAAAAATTGAAAATCAATCACGTCTAGATTTTTGAAAGATCTTTTTATGGATACCAAGATTGTCAAAATCGGTTGAAGTTTCGCTGAGTTAGGTCACAAACAAAATTAGTGTGAATAGAAAATTCGACATGGTCATAAAATTTGACACATTCACATTAAAGTGCTGAACTGTATTGTAAATAGGTTTTTTTGAAGTCTCTTTGATGTACAATTAAAGTGGTATTGCTACTTATTGCAAGAGCTTAGCGCCGAACATGAGTTTTGTTGCTGAGCGCTACCTTAAACAATCAAACTGCCCAATTATTTTGTTCGAAAAGTTAATCCTTTAGAAAACTATGCACAATATTATACTCAGCACATAAGGATGTAGTAAAGATATTAGAATGAACTTCATAAAAGATGGTTATGACAAGTCAAAAACACCCTTACAAAATAACGCTTTCAACAGGGCCACAACGGCCTCCCGACACCCCACATCCTGGCATTTATAAGCGGATTGAGTATAAGGAGCAATGGGTGCTTCTTTGAGTCTGAAAATATGCAGAAATTACAGCACAATAATTATAGCACTGCTGCTACCTATTCATAAACAACTGCGTTGCAATAATGATTTAAATAATTTACGAAAAAAATCAATGTTCAAGCATCAAATTCAACGCTGACCACGTCAAAAACAGTTGCAGTTTACAGCAAATGAGTTGCAACAAAACGCACTCTTGCAAGCTTATGCTGGCGTTGAGATTATCGTGGCTAGATTCGAGCAAAATCTGCACCAAAAGCGACCGTATCAGCGTCCAGCTGTCTTGTCGAAGATTTTCATCAAGACCGGCGTCTTGGATATTTTCACAGGCAATTTTAGCAGCGTGATTTAGGCTCAAATTGACAGTGCATGACGCCATTTCACTGTAACTCAGACGTACTGTAGGTTCTTGGCATACAGGTTCGTTGTATGTAAGCTAAAATATTAATGGTACAATCGATACAGAGAAAAATTTGCCACTTTTGTTGGCTACCATTTGGCTACATTTTGGTAGGTAAAGACAACACTAAGAACCAACCATATTGTTTTACACAGTCTATAGATTGATTACGTATTTCATACCTGGTACTTCATAGTTCCTTATTTTCTAATATTATCTTGTCTGAGACAAATTTCAGGTTCGATTTAATTCTTTCAAGTTTAATAATTTTTTTAGTTCTTTGCCGTTACACTCATGCATACTTTTCAACATAGCAATGACTGCCTTACTTATTTATTAAACGAATACTGAGTGTTCCCTATAAAAGTCGCGTACTATGTATATAAATCACAAGTGAGGCAGTAAATTTTTGTATCATTATTCATTAACGGCGAATGACTAACTCAAATCACATTAAACTTTGTCTCCATAACGGACAATATTTTCCCCAACCGTCAAATGAACACCTTTCCAGCACACATTCAGACTAACTTTTTGGGGTTCAATCATCATTTTTCGATTGGATCCGCCAAATTTGCCCAGAATTCTGAAAGCGACAGCCGCAGCACTGTCATTGTTGGAATTGACTGTTTTCCACAGAGCCTGCATGAGAGGCGCCCGCACAGGGGCTATGTGTTCGTACAGGAAGTCAGGCTGTAGGTTATCCACACAGAGCTCCAGTGTACGAAGGCCCTGAAAATAGACAAAGTAAAATTTACTGCTCTACCAAACATTATCAATCAATCTCCTTCTCTCATCTCATATCCATCACAACGGTTACTAAGACAGAGCATGTATGTACGTGTGAGACTGTCTAATTGTTACTGATCCTTGATCGAACAAATTCCATTCCCTGAATCAGAAAAAAGATATCCAACCAATCTATAATCCCCCAAACAAACCTGAGTGATCAAAGTAGACGACCCGTTAAGCGCGGCCACAAGCGGATCCATAAGCAGTGGCAGGTAAGGCAGCAGTGAGGACAAACGGACAGGAACGGTCAAGCACAGCTCCACGAAAAGCTCACGCATTTGCTGACGGTGAATTTCCCCTTGCAAATTGTTGAGGCCTGAAACATAAGTAAAAGTTACTGCCAGGCTTTTTTTAGACCCCCGCCCATCAATAGTCCACATATTTTTTCAAAACGACTTTCAACTGACTTTTTACTTGCAACTATGTCTCTGTGGTGTAGTTTGTACGTTATTTTTCAGTTAATTTTGTATCAATAAAGTTTTAATTGCTTAATTAAAAACCTTTATCGCTGCAAATTCAGACCTTAGGCTCAGCTCATTGAGATCTTGGCACGCCCCCCACCCTAATTTATAAATTTTGTTTAAAAATGTCAGCCAGCTACTAAAAACGATTATGCAGTACTGCAGTACAGAGCACAAAACAGACAACAGCTGTCTCCGTATAAGCAAACCTTGCAGCAAAGTGGGCAACAAAGGTAGGAACTCCTGATACAGCAAATCATGGGTGCCCCCGCCAATGCTGCGAAACAGGGCCCTCAAGAGCAGGAAATAGTTGTGCGGCTCCTTGGCGTTCAAAGCCAGAGACATAGAGCGAGTGACCAGGGAATGGAGGTGCGGCTGGAAAACAGTAGAAACTTAAGCCTGACAGAAACGGTTGCGTCAAACTTCTATTTTTGATTATTGCTCAAAGTGGTAACACATAGCTCCAACAACGCATATTATTCTTGTTCCAAATGGGCTTTGAATTTATTAGGCACTAATGGTCACTTAAACGAAAAGTTAGTGGGCATAGTTCAAAAGAAATCGTCATGGTTATTGCAGGGTCATAATCTTTCAAGCAAGTCTGCAAATGAGCTAACAAAACAGTTTTGCTATTTGCCCCTTAGCAATCCAGATAGCTTTCATAAAAAGGGTCAGCATTATAAAATTAAAAAAAATACTTGAAAACTATTTTGAGAACAACAGTGCATATACTAATGTGCATATGTCTACGGGTCTACGATTACCTTAAGCATTTGGCCGTTTTCATTAGGGAATAGATTGACGGACCCAAAAACTAATTTGAACAGCTTCAGGTAGAGTGTGGCCTGATCGGATTTGTCTGAAATCAAAACCATACAATCACCAATTTGAATCTGCCGCATGTTACGTATATCTTATTATGACTACCTTGTGTAGCATCTATCGGTTTGAGCCGTACGTTTGCGCAAATATCATTTGAAAAATAGTGTGTACCACACGAAGATCAGCCATAAAACTCTAAGACAATATTTAGTCCAAATCCAAGCCAAACTACCTAGCTACTCGTAAACAAGCAGACCCGGAGCAGCTTAAAATTATTATTAAATTTGAGCATCTCACCTAAATTTGCTGAACACGGACACAAAACAGGTGATCGATGTGACTTTCGCGACTACGTGCTGCACTCTTTTTATTCAACTTTTGATCTTTTCGACATGAAATCAGGCCTGTGGCGTTGCTTCAAGGTCTAGCAACTTTTGGTCAGACTTTAGTTTCCGAAATTAGTAGAAATTTTCTGTACAGTACTAACCTCCCATAGCTTCCATGCGTTCTAGCAGATAATTCAGCAAAATAGATGCGAAAACCGCCGATGTGGCCGAAGTGGTCAAAAACGCATTCGGAACAATCTAAACAGAAGAAATTTGGAATGAAGCACACTCTTCTTGTACATTTACTTGTTGTCTGTATAGGTTAAAGCTTAAAAGTCTCCTCCAATTTCGCACACACGGCAGCACAAAGTCTGTTGAAACTATAATTTATTCATTTTCACAATAAATTTGTAGAACTAACACTGCTCGTAGAAATGATACATTTATCTGCACTGCTATACACACTTCTCGCGAATCTATAGGCCACCGGTTATAGAATTTTAATTAAAATCTTGGTTTCTTCGTAACTGTCTGCTTTCAGCAGCTATACAATAAATAGACCATGTAAAATTCAAGTATAGAAGCATTGTTCAGCCTAATCGTAAGTATATTTTAATCATCAGACGTTCAGCAGAATATGAAATAAAAGAATGTGAATATAGTGAACATAAAACTACAGACAATCACAGTATACCCTCTGACCTGCAAAGCGTAGTTGTCACTGATGCAAGCGATCAACAACTAAAATGAAAAACAAAATTTTTAATTGACTAATATCAATAATTGTTTATTTCAAATTTTTACATGCACCAGATAGCTATCAAGATTCTGCAGCGAACAAAAAACTGATAGATAAAAGACTTGAAGTTTAGAACGTCAAGCTTAATTACAAAAAAAACACATCCAGTTGTGCGTAAGAAAACGTAAGGCTCATATTGTAATCGCATAATTTCACACACATCGCACTGAAGTTCTTACCTCAATATTATTTGCAAACAATTCCTTGAAATGTTGTAACGGCATTAATGTGAACTAAAAAAAATCCCAGGTCAAACATTATTACACATAAATACATACTTTTAGGCCTAGTTTACACTAGTACGTTTACGTGTCCGTAAATCCAGTACGTAAAAGCTGCTACGGACACAACGGTAATTTTATGCGCATTTGTGAACATCTTTAAGTCCAGCGTACAAACACGAAAATTAGCTGTTAACAGCTAATCTTGTTCTGCAACAGCTGATCAAACGTTTGGCAAGTGAACAAACAGACACCTTTACGGACAAGACCTAGACTTTGGTCATAAAATATTGTATCAATAGCAGCATCTAATTTCGACATTATTTCATCTTGTGTGTATTATTAGTAAGTATTCACAAACTAACGATCAGTGAGGTTCATTTTCAATGTAACTTTGCGTAGCAATTAGACTTACTTTATGAATCATTTTTCCTTACTTCCACGAAAATAAAAACTGGTAAAAAAGAATACGAAATAAAAAAACTTACCACTCCACCAAAGTGCTCTAAAACTTCTTTTTCGTCTTTAGTACGGATTGTATGGGATCTAAAACTATTGTTACGTGACGACATGAAAAATGGACGTCTGCATAACAATAACTTAATGCTATTTTTATTATGATTTATGAATGATTTTTACCAATATTAAATGCGTATGAAATTTACAATATGCATTCCAAAAAAGCGTACTTATCCATAGAAAAAACTCAAACCACATTTCCTATTATAGTAAATTTATTGAAATGCAGTAAAGAACAATATAGATACTTACAATACTAACAGCACATGCTGCGTAAGTAAATTCTATCTTGTCAATCTACTGTGAAAGACGTAAACAAACCGAGCGGAGACTGCAATAATTGTTTAGGACTGTAATTAAACATTTAACTTACGCGGGGGATTTCTCAAAAGTGGACTGATTTGGTCCGGCCACAATGGTGTAGATGTCCAGTGCCTTGAGCCCGTACTTAAGCAAGCGGAAAAACATTGTCAGCTCACGTATGATGGACGACTGGCCTCGAACTTGATAGTTGGCATCTGTAAATTAGTCAAAAATTAAACAGCCAATCCCAACCCCCACACGTGTAGTTTGGGGGATTGGGGTGACGGGAAAACTCCACCCCAAAAAATAGTCCCAGAGGGTCAGATCCTGCGGGCACAAAAAAGAGATGGTCACCACGGTGTGCAAAATTTTCAACCACAGGCCCCACCATCACCACCACCACCTACAGTCTGACCAAAACATGCTGGACCCTGCGATAAAAAGAAACATCAGATTTTATTACGAAAAGAACGAACTGCATGCATCCAGAGTACAGCGAGCAGTCACGAATATCACGCCTCCCTATTAATTAATTGTCTCAGGGTTCAGCAATTTTTGGTCTGACTTGAATGAGTATACATTTTAGCTAAAAATCCTCTTTTTATTTACGAACGCCATTGGCATTCACACAATATGATCTTCGATTCGTTTAGTTAACATTAATAATCCAGTAAAAGAATGATCCTAAGGACCCAACAACATACCTGTTTCGAAATTCATTGAGCTCAGACCCCAAGCTATGGCCTTGACGCCACACACGAGGGTTTTCACTAAATTTCGACAATCGTTCACACTGTAGACCTTGTAGGGGCTGGGAAATCCGTAGCGCAGCTAAAACAGATAATTCAAAAACTTGGCTAAAAACTTGGCTACTACAAAAACTGAAATAGGGTCAGGAGTCAGGAGAGTTAAAGACATTTCGATGGATCTACTAAATCTGTTAAAGTGTTAAGCTCGGTTTATACTTGCCCTTGCAAACATACTGACAGGGACAACGACAATTTTCGGTCAGTATTGTATGGGAAATTCTCGAAAATGTTTCATTCAATTATGGTACGGGGACTAGACTTTATTGTGCAAAAAACAACAGTTGTTATGTAACTGCTTAAAGACAAAACGATATGGACAAGCCTAAGGCCAATTATATATCAGCCGGACTTTAGTCTTCCTACCACTGGCTCATCCTTATCCCCGGCGCCGGACGAAGACGCTTTGCCAGTGTCCATACTCTGCTCCACGTCATCAGTCCGCGTGGAGTCGCACAGGCTCTGCGTTGACGAGGTCAGACTCTGACTGTTGTTGGTGTTGGAGCTGGACTCGTCCGGTTGACTGGCAGTGGCGGCCGTTGTGATGTCGGCCACAGACGAAGCAGCTGTAGGCTGGGATCCCGTCCCATTCGGACTCGACTGGTCACTGAGAAAACAATAAAAAATGAAGCCGAAAAAATCACTAGACCAATTGCATTCAAATGAAAAATGGCTGAGAAGAGTACCGAGAAGAATTACAGAATATTAATAATGCTAATTATGTTCTAAAACGGACGACTAATAACAAACGGATGTCGCGGCCAGGTCTAAGGGCCTATTCCTTTACCGGATTAAAGGGTTAATTATAATCGGACTAAACTGTTTAAAAATTAGGCGGAAAAATGCCATTCTAAAACCTCCGAATTAAACGGACTTAACTTTCGGCGCTAATGTTAAGCGTGCATGTTAAATCCGTTTAGTCCAGTGGTAGTGTTGGGATGGGGTCAAACTAAAATTAAGCAGCAGACTTATTTTAACTCGTTTAGTCCGTTTAACCCGATTTGCCATTCCAAAACCTCGGACACGGTCCCTAAAACAGGTCCAGTCCGTTTAATCCGGTACAGGAATAAACCCTAACACTTGACAGCAGTTAAAATGTAATATAGCACAAAATACAGAACATTATCTGGCGTCACGTTACGACATAGCCTACATTTAATTAGTCATGTCACGTTTGTGCTATACTACGACTCAGGTTAAACAAAGAACAGCTGGATCATACAACAACAGGCCAGCAAGACAAACGGACATTCAAATGCAAGAAAACCCAGGCAGAGCTGATTTAGCGTAAATTTCAGTAATATAATGCTCACCCTAAAAATGAATAGACACAACTGCTAACAAAATAGAGACTTTTGAGCCAAAGCCAGCTTCTATCCTCAACCAAAACATCATAATTTTAATCAATAATATATTATTCCAAAAATCATGGAAAAACGTACCACTTTTCGAAAATCAAAGGCAACTGCTCTTTGGCTATTACTTTGAATTTACAAATATAAACTTCCATCATTTGTAGCAGACGATCTTTGGCCTGAAAATAAATCATAGAAACAATGTTGAGTTTAAACTTTTTGTGTCGGTCATAAACTACTGGCGAAACTCCCAAGCCTAGACAAACTTATAATCTAATCTTTGCAAAGCTCATAATAGCTACATAATGAACATAGCCGCAAATATTTAGAGTTTTCAAGTCAATACTTCGTTGACTGTTAACGACAAAACTATTCTGTAATTAGTCATCTTTCGAGCAGCTTGTAATGCTAAACAACCGAGCAACCACCTAACACACGAAAACAACTCACTGATAAGCACGGTTTCCGGTAAAACATAATATTATGTGAACCCTACTTAGCCTTCACTCATCATGAGTCACCTATCACAGAAAGCTATGTACTAACTTCATGCTGCATCACTTTGCAGATAATTTCCACCAGATTTAGCATTAGTTTACAGCTCATTGTGTGGATGCTGGCCGGCAGACTGGGGTCGTGAACGTTACGTGCGAATAGCTGGACAGCCAAGGTAAGATTCGGTGAAGACAATTGAGTGCGCACGTGATGCACCAAATCGCCCAAAGTGCTGTACGCCAGAGGTCTGAAAAATAATAACATGAACTGATGGTTTGGCCCCAGCCAATGTCAGTGCAAGGGGTCTGGCCA
Source organism: Trissonchulus sp. WLG1_4 (assembly GCA_030248245.1). Taxonomy (NCBI): domain Eukaryota; kingdom Metazoa; phylum Nematoda; class Enoplea; order Enoplida; family Ironidae; genus Trissonchulus; species Trissonchulus sp. WLG1_4. The sequence goes on from JASANF010000640.1 coordinate 25,709, forward strand.
GGAGAAGGGAGATCCGCTAGCAAATGTAGCTGATGGCTGTTCGTTCACCTAGAAATCAAAATTCTGTCATTTAACTCCAGGATTCTGTCAGTTAGAAAGACGGTGCTAAAAAAGCAGCAGAAAAATTGCGATTCATCGGATTAATAGTGCAGTTGAGTCAAGAATTAACTTTTAAAAATTGCGCAAGTTCATAAACTTCGTTTTAGGGTTGGGGGTGCGGTGACAGCTGATCTGAGGAGGAGTGGGTTCAAATTGAGAGGGGAAACAATCACCCACATTCCCTTCCGCCACTCATGCATGGTTAACACTATAATTCTGACCTAAGCGTATCTTGAACGGTCCAGCCTCGTCCGACCAAAATGTTTTCGTCCATGAGTTGGGCCATAAAAGGAACGAATTCTGAAAAAAACGCAATAATTCAATACATCTAAGAACTCATAGAATTAATATAAATTGGATGTGAATTAGTCCAATGCCATTGGATTCTATTGATCACAGGCAAGAAATTCATAACTAGTAAAACCATCGAACCTGAACAATCAATTGTAAACTCATAAAAAACAACAAGCAACTACTTTAAAAAAGAATACAAGACAATAATTACGTTTCATCCACTAAATTATGACAGTGTCTATTGTGCCCCACTTTAGGCAGATATGAAAGCCAACCATACTTGCGCGTGTGTCCGTGATGAGAATATGACGAATAGCAATCAGCAAATCTTTTCTCAGATTCGCAGCCCCGGCAGGGCAGCTAGCCAGCAATTTTAGCACACCTTGCGGCAAAGCCAAAGATTGCTGAATGGCATTATGGTCCTGCAAAAAACCAACCAAGTCTTATTAATTGTACCCTATGTATTTTCCATTTTTCACATAAAAACTTGTCTAAACCTAAAGCGGTGTGAATGGATATTTTCTTCCTGAATTATAGATACTTATTTAAGGTGGCACTCCTGAAATGTGGGTTTTGGCCATTATTTTGAAAACGCGCAAAAATAAACATGCATCGTAAGAACAAAAGTTGATCAGAAGTGAATTTCCTTCAATTTGATGTACATATCACATAAAAATTTTTTTGAACATTTTTGAGCAAATTTCGTCAAGAAAAATAGATTTTCACGGAAATGCCTTCACAAGCCAGTGCATTTACACGTATGTAATGAATTTGAAAGGCTGAAAAACACTAGCCGTAGTGTTTTACTGAAACGTAATTAAAAATTTTTGGTGTTTTATTGAGTGTGGTATAATTTTTTTGTGAACTAACGCAATACTTTCTGCATGAGACAGAAATATAGTGCGTGTGAATACAAACGCAAATTTTCGGCTTGCGATTTTAAAAAATTGGCTCAACGAAAAAAGTTAAAATTTGGCACATAAATGCACCTTGTCATCTTCGAGCGGTCGCAAAATTTGATTTTTGGCAAATCGATAGTATCTAAAAAATTTAGTCAAATTTATGTTTTTCAAAAATCGCGATTTTAGTGTTTTTCGATATATCAATCATATTCATCAAAAATGACTTTTTGCGACCGCTCGATCACGTTGAGGCGAGCAAAATGAGCTATTGATTGTGCAACAGCTACTTACTTGCGAAGAGAAATCGCAAGCCGAAATTCCACTCACGTTTGGTCTACAGTGAATGCTAATTTGTATCAATCAACTTCATTTTTTGTATTCAGGCATACTTTTACACCAGCTTGCCATTGTGTATCTAAAATTGGCCCCAAACTGCCGTTTTTTGAAAAGTCACATTTCAGGAGCGCCACCTTAACTGTACGTGCTTTTCTGTAGCGCAAGTTACATAACACATCTTGGAAAACCCACGACAGAATCACACTAATGCAAGTCTGGATTATTTAGCAGCAAAATCACAGTTTGACACAAGAACGGAAAACGAGTGCACAGCACTTATCACTCATATGGTACGAACCTATAGAAAACTAAATTACAATAAAACACAAAAATTACCTGGAATATGCGAACAATGTAAGCCAAAAATGACAGAGTCTTGATTTGAGCTGCCAGAAAATCAGTATACACTTCTCGATTGTGATCTGTTCTAAAACGCAAAGAAAATGAGTTTTCACAAAAAGCAGTTCTGGCTTAAAAGCTGTACTAAAGTACAGACTACGAGAATCAAATCACATAAAATCTGTTTTGCTACTAAGAAGGCGGTAAGCTGAAAATAATGCTGAATTGCTGAAAAATTGGGCAAACGAGAAACTTTTTCGGCTATTCGAGGATAGCAGATCACATCAGTAAAGACCAAGAAAGGAAAATATAAATAAAATTTTGTTACAATAGTACAAATTACTCAAGACTCACCGCGGCGGTCCCAAATTAATGGTATTCAAAATGAGGGGAATGAAATCTCCCAAATCTTTGTGAACATTTGGTTTGTACAGTTGATAAAATAGCACCACAATGATGGGAAGATCTGCCAAAACTTTCAACGACTGACGTCCACGTGGTAGTAGGGAATACTGAAAACATAAGATTCAATCAATATTATAATACTAAAGAAATCCCAAATCACACCGGTACATTGTAGGTTTATGTATTCCGAGTCCACACAAAAACACCTGAAATGAAATCTTAATTTCAGGCCTTGAGTGAAACGCGTGAAAGAATGAAACATAAGAATATTATTTTTATTTATAGACGCAGAAGACGTAAATTAGAGACTGAGTTTGACATGAAAAATTATTTTTGGAAATTCACAGAAGTTTATCAAGCAAAACACTCACAACAACAGGCGATCCATCAGGCATTTTCTGTTCAGTCTGAATTGGAGTAACGGCGAAGGTTCCCTGCAGTGACGCTTCAAAGTTCAGTCTGCTGATGTCCTTGACTTGCAGAGGCGGTTTATTTTCGAAAATTTTGCTGACATTGTTGGTCAAGTCTCGATAAATAGTCTTCACAAACACCAGAAACTGTTCGATCTATAACCAACAAAATGCAGAATTCACAAAAAAAAATAAGTAAAAAACCACCTAATAAAATCCATTAAAATTTTGTTTACACAAAATATAATGTCGATGATGATAAACCGCCCAAACGTGATCAATTTCGAAAAAACACAACCACATAAAAGTCGAGACAAAAATCACTAAAAAATTCAAGCTATCTTACCTCTGGGCTGTACTGAGGACGAAACTGTTTGTGCAATTCAATCAATATGCGCAAACAAACTAAGACATTATCCTCGTTTTCAGTCTGAAACAAAATTTATTATTGTTCATTAGTAATTAGTATATCTTGCGATGAATGTTGACAAACACAAACTACGAGCTGCTGACTGAGAAAACACGTTTGGGCTTATTTTGAATTACCATGACTGCGGTTTTTTTATAATTGGTTACACAATTTTAGGATCTGAATGAAAACATAAACTGCGGAAGCATAAGGACTAAGGAAGTTCCATTATATGTTTGCAATAGCTACGTGTGAACATGATGGAAACAGCAGATTTATCAATTAATTTATACCTGGCAATTTTTTCTTCTTTTCGCCCCTCTCATTTTCCTGGACCTCCTTTCCCACATTGACTATTACCGTTTTTTTGAGCACTGCTCACGTACTCAAGTACTTCACGTTTTTTAGCTTCATTTTGAAGTTTAGACCTACCTGTCAGCTATGGAACCTCCTCGACACGCTCACAAACACTGCTATATACAGCTCTGCTCAGTAGAAAAACAAAATACATGCACACAATGCAGATAAAAAGTGCTCCCCACGCCACCTCACTTCAAAAACGGAAAAAACTCCAGCATACTGAAAAAAACATTAAGAAATAAAAGGGAGAAGCTTACAATCCAAACTGATTTAAACGACCAGACAGTAGCCATTTAGACTCACCTGAATAAGCCTAAACATCAAAGTGACCAGGCCTTTAGAATACTGTTTGACAGTTTCGCCAAAAGGCATTCGATGAATCATTTCCAGCATTAGTTTTCGCAATTGCTAAAACATTATCACTACCACATAACGGAACTTCAGCAATGAAAAATATAATATAACATTACAATATATATAAAAATAAACACAGAAAAAAAAATATATATACGCCAAAATTTCCGTTTCAAAAACACTTATACGAAAAACCCATAAAATCATTACATTATGTAGATTAATTATTACATTATGTAAATTTTTATAATTGTGAGATGGCAAAACGATAATTCAAAGCCAAAGAATGTTAACAAGCATATCACGACAGCGAGACAGTAATACAATGCAATGCCATAGCGAAACCAGTTATCATACATAATATTCCACAAAATTAGTGTGCCAGCTAACCTGGGTGTTATTTTCACCAATAAACTGCGGAGTTGTGTCTTGCAGAAGTTTCACAAACACTTTTAAAAGCGAATCCGTCACTGCCACAAAATGAGGACCCGAAAACAGAACCTAAAGACATAAAACTGTGAAACTGAAAATCAGAAAATATGCTACACATCGCTTGTTGAAAACAATAATCATCTGCTCTGCATCAAAGCAATCGCACTGCTACATGAGTAAACTACACCCCCCTTTGTGCATAAATAGCTGAAAATAATATGACAAAAAGGTTACGTTCAAATATTTCCTTGCGGCGGATTACTTTTATTTCAGGTTCAAACGCCAACTGCAGTCAAACGATAAAGAACAAAGTTAAATAAAATTTGAATATATACCTCAACTGTTTCATTGACTTCTTGCAGTGCTTTTAATTTTAAGTCATCACCTAAAAATAAAACAAACAATCGTTAGGTTAAAAGAGTCATAGTTAAATTGTCAACATCATTATTAAGGCAAAATTTAACTTGCATACGTCAAATCATTTAAAACGAACTAAATATATACATATATAACAAGAAGAAAAACTAACAATCTGCTCCGCCAGTGCGTTATAATATTGAGTTTATCAAGGTTTTTTTTGTGTAAAATAGGGTGTATTTACACATCGGCCGCTTAATTTACACAACAAAAAATAAAAATACACACTGATTTACACGGTCAATCTTCGGCGGGGGGGGGGGAAATTTTTGACTCAAAAACAAAAAATCTCCAGTTTCTGTGGGATTCCTAAGACTCGCACTTAATGATTGGCCATTTTTGATTAAATTTAAGCGATTTTTCCCTTTAATCTAAAAATCTAAATCTAAAAGCGATCTAAAAATGTAAAAATTGCGTCAGTCTTGGGAGAGGAGGGTTGGTTGATTCAGGGTAGGGGGCTCCCCCACCAGGGGGGGAGGGGTATATATTTGGTGCTGTTATATGTATGTGATACTTCAAAGTACTTTCAAAGCTGCACGGCAGGTTTTAAACCCGGAATTTAAAAATGTGCAGGATCTGGCTGATGAAACAGATGTGTGTAAACCTGCGTATAAGGCGTTTTTCGGGTGCAGTCGCCAGTTGGCACTAGGGTGCACAGTGTATATACACTCTATTCTCATTCTTCATAATTTTTATGTCAAAATTTAAGTCAAAATAGGGGTTTTTAAGTGCAAAAAATAATTTTTTACCTAACAAATGACTTAAAAATACACACCTTCAAAAATTTACACAACATACCCTTAATTTACACAGCAAATTTTTAATCTACAAAACATTTACACAGTGCCGATTTTGAAAAAAAAACCCTGGTCTGAGTGATAGTGATTACAACATTCCACATAAACATACAACAATTACATTATCAAAACTCGTCTCGTCATCCACTCGATGCATTATCGCCTCAGCTTTTGCTTACGCTGATTTGGGTCAGATAGCGTCTGTATCAAGGTTTGCAAATTTCCCACTTGGGACGTCTAGTGGCTGGTTCTGTTGTAGGGCCGGAGCTGCTAGCTGGCGTGACAGGAGCAGCAGTTGGCAAAATGTCCGTAGTGACACTCACTGGCGGAGTGCTCATGGTCCCTGCACACGCGCATAGAACTGAAAAACCAGCAATAACATTCAGTCTTTTACTGTCCAGGTTTCACATTCATAGTTTATATCCGGTCGACATTCAGCGAAGGAAAACAATGAGAAAAACCGAATCAAGGCAGTTGGGGGTGGGGAAATAGTGGGCCTACTTTTTGAATAGAGCACCTCAAGGGAAGAATGTTTTGTAAGAGAACCCCTATCCATAAATTTGAATTTCTCAGCTATGACCCCTTGAAAATTGCATTTTCAGTGTTTTGGGAGTGAGAACGTAGGCGAAACTTCGAAGCCAAAAATGGCTATAATCTTTGTTTTTGGATAGTTTTGAGTGCATTATGATGTTTTAAGGCATCGTTTATGGCTTATCTGGCAGGATCTGTAGGCTAAGCTGGCAGGATTCTCCCTGAAAATTTCGATTTTTTAGTACCTAAGCCTGAGCCTAAGCCTGAACCTAAGCCAGATACTAAGCCTAAGCCTAAGCCCCAGATTAAGCCTAAGCCTAAGCCCAAGCCTAAGCCCAAGCC
>JASANF010000641.1:0-23977 GCA_030248245.1 Trissonchulus sp. WLG1_4
CCCCATTTCTTTCATTCTTTCTAAATTGGGGCCTCCTCTTTCTATTCAACATTAGCGCATTGGGTTTTGTAGCACATATTGAATTTCAACAGAAGCTGATGTGAACTCTGTGTGCTATGCATTCTGGGACCTGTTGCTCAAAAGTCTTACAATTGTAAAAATTGTAAGTGCAAACTCAGGTGATTCGTTACGATTTCATTATATAAATTTATTACTAAATCACCAGGGCCCGATTTATAGAAGCAAAATGTTCGTCATCAGAAATGTTCGTCATCGAAAATGTTTGTCATCAAAAATTTTGGATTGATCGAAACATTTTCGATGACGAACATTTGCTTTTTCGATGACGAACATTTGCTTTTTCAACGGCGAGTTCGTCATCGAAAAAGCAAATGTTCGTCATCGAAAATGTTCGTCATCGAAAAGTTCGTCATCAAAAATGTTCGTCATCGAAAAAGCAAATGTTCGTCATCGAAAAAGCAAATGTTCGTCATCGAAAAAGCAACTGTTTGTCATCGAAAAATCAAATGTTCGTCATCGAAAAAGCAAATGTTCGTCATCAAAAAAGCAAATATTCGTCATCGAAAATGTTCATCATTGAAAATTTTCATCGTTCGAAATTCGATCAGTCGCTCTAAGTCTAAACATTCTCAATTAGAACATTATCATTAAAGTCTAAATTATCTAATAATAATAATAACTATTACTAACTACTACTAATACTACTACTACCTAATAGGGCAAAAAAGTTAGATTATTTTCATTTAAGTTAAACTTAAAGTTAAAGTAGGACCATGGCTTCAATTTAAGTTAAAGTTACAGTTAAAGTAAGGCTCCGGTGTTAATTTAAGTTAAAGTTAAAGTAAGCCCAAAATCAATGACTTTTATACAACTTTTTTAAATAACTTTAATGTTAAAGTTAAAGTAAGGGTGTTTTAATTTAAGTAAAGTTACAGTTAAAGTAAGACCTGTAACTTTTTTGTAGTTAAACTTAAAGTTAAAGTTAAAGTATGACCCCTAACTTTTTTAATTTTAGTTAAAGTTAAAGTTTACCTTTTTTGCTCTACTACCTAATATTACCGAATACAACTAAAATTGAGGTACAATAAGGTATTCAGTTGGTCCCAATACAGCGGTACCGTTATTTTAATAATTACTTTTAAAAACTGTTATTAAAAATACTTTTAATTTCAATTGATTTATTAATATTAAAAATAAATGATGCGCTGTTTATATTAATATTTAATTAAGAATAAATAAAGTTGACTATTTATATTAATATTAAAATTACTGCCAGCAGCTTATGTACCTAAAGATGTTCGCAGTTAAAATTTTTAACGCAGGTACCGAGCTCCGTTGAAATGTTCGTCATCAAAAAAATTTTCGATGACGAGCTTTTGTCATTTAGAACATAATAATGTTCTAAAAAACCAAAGCTCGTCATCGAAAACTTTCTCGATGACGAACATTTTCGATGACGAACTTTCGATGACGAACATTTGTCTTTTGATAAATCACTGTTGAAAAAACAAATGTTCATCATCAAAATGTTTCGATCATCGGAAATGTTTCGATCAATCCAAAATTTTTGATGACTAACATTTTCGATGACGAACATTTGACTTTTCAATAACGAACATGTATTTTCGATGACAAACGTTTTTGATGACGAACATTTGTTTTTTCGATGACGAACATTTTTGATGACGAACATTTTCGATGACGAACTTTTGATGACGAACATTTTCGATGACGAACATTTTGTTTCGATAAATCGGGCCCGATTTTGCACTTACAATTGTTACAATTGTAAGACTTGTTGAATTGAGCAACAAGCCCCAGGGGCTTGCATGCGTTCAAATACAAGCGAGATGACAGACACGATGTAAACGCACACACAAACACACAGTCAGGCTGCAGCACCAGCCACAGCAGGAAAGTAACAGCACAGTGAAAGCGAAATAGCAGACAGGCTGTGTAACACTGTAACATACAAAAACAGTCTTACACAGTGCCTAGTAACAGTGAACCCAGACACAATTATACAGCTAATGCACAGTAAAACATACAGCCTCACACGCAAAGCATACTTTGCACTACAGCACACAAATCATAGCAGAATGAACTTAAATACCTGTTGCGCTGTGGCGCAATAGGAACAAAACAAACAAAACAAATCAGCTGGCGTGTTTTTGTGACTATATGTACGCCGTGCCTACTCTTGAATCTTGATGTCTGCAATTTGTATTTTTCTTAATGAAATTGTGTGTTACTTTTCGATTCCAGGAGTTACAATATAAGTCCTACTGTGTAGTGTGCACTCTGCAACTATTCGTACTGACACGTGAATCCCGCGTACGTAAACTCGTTCATGCACTTAGCACTTCACGTAATTACTTACATATGTATTAACTTTCCTCCAGTGTCAGTATAAACGATTGCTTTTACATTTAGTAATACCAAAATAGAGCATAACTTGACAGACTTACAAGTAGTTGTTCAAATCAACTGTTTTCGACTTCGGAACGGTTAACAAAGTGGCATTATCAGTCTTGCAAACGGTTTTAGCTGAGGTATAGTTCATAGCTATATTAAAATGTTTGACACACCCAAACGATGTAAGTGTATATCCAACAGGACATTCTTAAAGTAAAAAACAATGCTACATAAAGAATCTGGTAATTGTTAGTAGATTTGAACGGCGTTACCAAATCCGAATACGTCGTCTATTAAACTAGAATTCATTAGAGGCTCGCTGATGCGCAACATAATACCCGTAGGATTACGGCTGTTTAGGTTGCAAAGTACGAACAAGTTATCAGTTTAGTTATTTGCGCAAAATTTAAATCAGTTATGTTATCCGTTCAGTAAAACAATCAAACAAGTTATTATTTAAGTTTTCACAAGATTATCAGTTGAACTGAACTAGTTCTAAGTAGTGTTGTTCCGTCACAGAATTTTAGTTTAGTTTTAGTTATAGTTTTGGTATAAACTATACTTTTAGTTAAGTTTTAGTTATGGTTTTGGTATAACCCTTAATTTTAGTTAGGTTTTAGTTATAGTTTTGGTAGAAGGCTAAGTTTTAGTTTAGTTTTAGTTATAGTTATGCGCAAGGGAAAAAGTTAGTTTTAGTTATAGTTATGGTATAGTTTTAGCTATGGTACAACTGAGTTTTAGTTACGGTATAGTTTCAGTGAATTTTAAGTCTTAATTATGGTGCTACAGGCACAAAAAAACAACAAGTAATCATCAACAAATTATTCACAAAAACATTGACCTTTAAGATTCTGGAATTAGAAAACAAAAGACCATAACTACACTTTCGAATTTGAAATTTGGACCTATGGCATTTCACAAGTACATAAAAAACCTAACCCCATTCACGTGTATTACGTAAACGAAACCAAGACGATGTGTAAATTATAGCTAATAGTTATACAGCTGAGAAAATTGTAGTCAAAACATACTCATAAAAAGTTGACCAGCAAATGCTATATAAACCCGGACAAAATTAAAAGAAGGATTCTTCCCATTTGGACATGGACCGAAGGTTGCGCAAGGCGGGGCTCATACTGTGCTTTTAAATGGGACATTAAATAAAGTGACAATTGGATCGTGTTTGATTGTTGTTGCTGAATAGACAGGATTCAAGTTAAGACTGTTAGGACTTAGATTGCGAGACTATTTTTGAGAGCTGAATGAAAAAGGTTGTTACGACGGATTAAGTGACCGGCTGCCAGAATAGGCCTAGGGTTTGCAGCAAACACAACGCAACACACGGACGGTATCAATAGTTAGGTAACGGACCCGGTCCCCTAGCAAAAGCAGCCGGTTACACTGGTGCCGTGACCAGGATATTTCCCCCAGTAGATTAATGAGTAGGGCACCGAGGTGGACTCCCATACGAGTAGTTCGGACGGATCTAAGACACCCTGTCATTCAGACCTAAGTAGTAGTTTTACTGAGCCCTCACACGAATATTTTTTCAATTTTGAGCCCTGCTTTTCCACATCCCAGTACCTAAGGCAAGGGACCCGACCCCGACGGCTAGTCATGGCCCCACCAGACGCCCATACCAACCCCGGATCGACCTTATTGACCGCAGACAGACCCTGCCTTATTAGCCCCCGACATATACCTAATTTTAAGGGAGATTTAACGGACGATTTTGAGGACTTCTTAGGAATTTTCAAGAGAGTTAGCTTAGTGAACGGATGGACAGACACGGAAAAGGCCAAGCTCCTGCCAGCATTTTTGCAAGGTTACGCTGCAGAGGTATGGGAGGCGCTACCTGCAGGCATCCAGAGTAGTTGGGAACAGGTGACTGCGGCGTTAACGGAAGTTTTAGCGGAAAGGAGCACAAGCGTGCTAAGTTCGGAATTGCACAGGCGGGTTCAAAGACCGCATGAAAGCGTAGAGGAGTATGCCAGGGCAATACAGCGATTAGTAAGAAAGGCCTACGGACAGGATATTAAGGGAAGCTCGCGGGATAAGTTGATCAAGGAAATATTTGTCAATGGACTTAATAGAAGTCTTAGGCGGTTTGTGTTATCAGCGCGACCCTCATCATTTGACGACGCAGTAGTACGAGCAAAGGAACAAGAGGGGTTTGAAGAGATGGACTCGGACAGTAGACATAGTGCGCGCGCAGTTAGATTTGCTAAGCAGGAAACTACTGCAGGAATTCAGAAGGACCTAATCGAAGGTTTAGGCGAGCAGGTTAGGACCCAAGGTCGGCTGCTACAAGAGATTGTCAGTAAAATGCAGATACTGAACGGGAACTGGAATGGTGGTGATAGCAATAGCATGCCATTAAGAGGGTATAATAGACGGATGGACGCTGGTAATCAAGGTGGAAATAGGACAGAAAACCAGATGAGAAATCGGTGGACGTTAGACAGGCGCCCAATTTGCAACAACTGCGGTCGCCCGGGGCATATCGCCATTAGGTGTTTCAGTGCTGGTAATCGACCCAATACGGGAAGTAGATCACCCAACCCGACGCCCAGGCGGTTTGAGATACCGAGTCAAAACCCCCCTCTGGAAACAAACAATCAGGGGCGTTTCAATTTGGGCAGGGGCGTAACTAGGTTAGTAACGACGGACGAGCAAAGTACTAGAACCCCCGATTACAGTGATGAAACGCCGGATCCTTTAGATTTGGGGCTATTAGTGGATCAGAATAGAAGGATACTAGAGAAACTAGTCGGGTCACAGTCGGCAAACGCATGTAATGTTGTGGGCTACAAATCAGCCAAGGATTTAAAGATGGAAAAAAAGGAACCTGAGCCATACAGGACAGGGGTGACACCGGTGGTGTTTGGCAGAGTAGACGGTATGCCCGCAGAAATGTTAGTCGACACTGGAAGCACAGTGACTATAGCCAGTACTAGGCTGTTTGGCAAGGATAAGTTAACGACCCAGGACAAACCTCTGATAACGTCGCTCTCAGGACACACGTTGCCGACGACAGGGAGTAAGGAGGTGCAGCTAGACATAGGTGGAAAAATGACATCAGTAACTGTACAGGTGATGCAAAAGTGTCCTTACGACTTGATTATCGGTACGGACGCCTTAGCGAAATTGAATGCAAAGTTGGACTTTACAAGTGGACTGCTATCGCTGGCTTCACGTAGTATACCGGGACAGACCCACAGCCCACCAGAAACCGACTACTACAAAGCACGAGTGTTTTTGGCAAAAGACATAGAGGTACCAGACCGCAGCCAAAAAATACTGCCAGCCGTGGTGGACGCACCTAACCCGAATAAGACCGGTATTGTAGAGGTCCATTCCCAGTTGGGAGAAAAGTACGGTCTGTTGGCCAAGGACGTAGTGGTGCCCGGTCAGAACGCATCTGTACTTGTTGCCAACGTGAAGGATACCCCACTTAAGTTGCGAGAGGGATTGACAGTAGGCATGTTTGAACCATGTGAAGTGGTAAAGGAAACACCTACCCAACAACTTGACGAGCATCAAAGTACCATGCAGCTATCAGAAACAAGGAAATGGATCCAGAAGCAAGTAGACCTTACTCAAAGCACACTTGAGAGGGACGACCGTGAGAAACAGCTAGACCTGTTAGTTGACAACAGCGACGTCGTCTCTACATCGGATATCGATTTAGGGCTGTGCAAATTAGTGGAGCACACAATCAACACTGCCGATGCACCTGCCATTAGGCAAAAGCCACGTAGAATACCGGAAGCGCTTAAAGAGGAGACTAAGCGACAGATAACAGAAATGGAGGAAAAAGGGATAATAAGACTGTCGGCAAGCCCTTATTAGTCCCCGCTAGTGTTGGTAAGGAAAAAGTGCGGTGCGTTGCGGATTTGCGTAGATTATAGGAAACTGAACGACATCACGCACGGAGATTACTACCCCCTGCCAAACATCAACGAGACCTTAGATCAGCTAGGCGGCTCTAAGTTTTTCTCGACTATGGACCTGGCCTCTGGTTACCACCAGATATCTGTAGCTGAAAAGGACAGGGAGAAAACGGCATTTTGTTCACCTTTCGGGTTATATGAATATAACCGTATGCCTTTTGGACTTAAGAACGCACCCAGCACATTTCAGCGGACAATGGAGCTACTTTTTACAGGATTGTTGTCTAATAGTTGCTTCATTTTCATAAATGATATTCTAGTTACAGGCAGAACATTTGATGAACACCTGGAAAGGCTTCAAGGGGTTTTTGATAGACTGAGGTTTGGCAATCTGAAATTGAAACTCAAGAAGTGCCAGTTTGGACGCGAGTAGGTTCCTTTCCTGGGGCATGTCGTATTGGCAGAAGGCGTAGCACCAGATCCAGATAAAGTTAAGGTGGCAGAGGCTTACCCCCAACCGAGTAGGGTGAAGGACGTCCGATCATTTTAAGGGCTTGCATCCTATTATTGTCGATTCATTAAGGACTTTGCTAGTATAGCTAGACCCTTGCATCAACTGACAGAGAAGGATAAGCCATTCCAGTGGACCCCTGAATGTGACGACGCCTTTAAGTTGCTCAAAACTAGGCTGCTACAGCTCCAATACTTGCGTTTCCCGATTTCACGCGAAAATTCACATTAGCAACAGATGCATCAGGAAGTGGGCTAAGTGCCATTTTAGGGCAAGACACACACGTTGGTAAGGTAGTCGTGTCCTATGCATCTCGAGCGCTTAGTCGTCAAGAAGCAAGGTACTCCACAATAGAAAAAGAGGCCCTAGGAATAGTTTGGGCAGTTAGATATTTTCGACCCTATCTTTATGGCAGGGAATTCATCATTTATACGGATCATGCACCATTAAAATGGTTAAAAACGATGAAAGTCAACTCAAGCTGGATCTGTAGGTGGGCTTTAGAACTGATGGAATTTACCTTTGAAGTGAAATACAGGCCAGGAAAGGAAAACACACACGCCGATGCCCTGAGTAGACTCTTTGAGACAGGCTCGAGCAATGACTTTGCATTCACGACAACAGAGGTGCAGAAGGACTTGGAGGCCCAGCCTACACTGTTGTAAAAGATTCAAAAGGAGCAGGCACAAGACTCTGACACAAAACTGATGCTCGAGTACCTCAGAGATGGCATACTACCCACAGACAAGAGTCAGGCCGCCAAAGACATTCAGCCGGATTAAGGCCAAGTTTTATTGGGACGGGATGTATGCGGATATACGATCCTGGGTGCAGAGCTGTGTAACATGTGCTAGCAAAAAGGCGCCGAAAATGAAAATTAAAATGCCACTGAGACCTATCGAGGTATCGGAACCATTCGAAGTGCTGAGCGTAGATGCGGTAGGACCTCTGCCGACGACAAAAAAGGGGAATAGGTACATTCTAGTCTTCGTGGACCTACTAACAAAATGGCCGGAGGCATTTCCGGTTGGTGATATCAGAGCTGAGACAACAGCTAAGGTGTTTGTTGAAGAAATTGTAACCCGACATGGAGCTCCACAGTGCCTTTTAAGCGATAGGGGTACCAATTTTTTGTCAGAACTTGTGCAAGGGATTTGCAAATTGTTAGGCACCCGGAAACTAAACACTACTGCGTATCATCCCCAAACAAATGGTGCATGTGAACGGATGAATTGGACTATAGTGACAATCATATCTATGTATGTTTCCACTCATTTAAAAGACTGGGACGAGTTCATTCCGTATGCCCTTTTGGCCATTCGGACTAGTGTGCAGGACTCTACGTTAGAAACACCCTTTTTCTTGACTTACGGACGTGACCATTATTTTCCAAGTGATGCTGACATGCGAGAAATAGTGCAAGATGTAGACAGCTCAGATTACAGGAAAATATTAGTGGAAAGGGTTGAAGGAGCTAGAAATCTCGTCCGCGCAAACTTAGAGGCGGTAAGGGAAAAGCAAAAGGAATTTTACAATCGGTCGGCTGGCACAGTTACGCTGGACGTAGGGCAAAAGGTTTGGTTGTATGTGCCGGCAGTACCGCCAGGTAAACCTGCAAAATTGTGCCACCTATGGAAGGGACCTTACCGCATTGTCGAACTCCCGAGCCCAGAACCTGCAGTAATTCGGCCTTGTGTAGGGCGCACGGACAAGAGGCAAGTAGTGAGTCGTAACAGACTAAAAGTCTGCTATCCTCCGAGGGCAGGGTTGGAAGAAGAAGGGTTGCCAGGTGAAACCACGGACAACGATAAGGCTGAAAAAAGCATGCGAATGAAGCCGACACAAATCAGGCCCCACCAAAGGGAGAGAACAAAGAGGAGGTAGGGATTCAGGCTGAAAAAGACGATGAGGTGGCTTTCCAACCTGACGATGTAGTCTGGGCAAAGCTAAAAGGGTATCCATATTGGCCAATTAGGGTCGCTCAGCCGGGTGAGATCGCCCTACAAAAACCCAAACGAGTTGCAAATTGTATTTTAGTGCAGTATTTTGGCGATCAAAAGTATGCGTACGTAGATAGAAAATTATGCAAAGCGTACAATTTGGACCCTGGAGACAGCTATAGGAGCACGAAACACAGAGGGTTGGTGAAGGCAATTGAAGAGGCTGACAAATACCTAAAAACACGCAAGAAGGATTGGAGACATATAGGAGGTGGGATAAGCGCTATGATGGTATTCACATCCTTTCTCTCAATTGTGACTATCGCATAGGCAGCCACCATACCGTCGTCAAAAACCAATTGGGAATCAGCCATTTTAAAACTTAGACCGTACCACTCGACTTTATTGACATATGAGGGACTGTTGGATAACACCATGGAGTCTGTGACGCACCTCGTAGTTGTGCCAGTGCAGGACTTGGACGTAAAGCATGCATGGACCACTCATTGCCTCAATATTTCTCATCAAAAGGTAGAGATAAAATGGATCAATGAGATGGCTGAAGAACTATGTAATTTGACTAAGGCGTTAAAGCTAGGTATGCAACAGACACAGCACGAGATACAGCAGGAACTCACTAGCCTGAACATGGACGTAAGTTATCTTATGGGGGAACCACCTAGGACGAGAACCGGTCGCAAGAGCCGAGGCTTGTTAACAAGTATAGCTTGCTTTATCGAATTTATTTTTGGTGGGTGTTCTCACAACGGTGCCGACGCTAAAACTGTAAGGCGCGCACTACACGCAGTTGAGAGTAGACAAAGTGGACTGGCCCTGCAGCTGCAGAATACTAATAAAAGATTAGTTACTGCATCAAAACTAGCATTGAGTGGATTTAAGGAGACAGCAGAAAAACTGCAGCTATTGCACAAGACCGCAGACCGTTTACATAACGCGCAAATAGGATTGAATTCACGGTTGAAGACGATTCAGCGAAACTTTGGCATATTGGGCGCTGTTGTGCGACAACAAGGCAGAATATTTATGAATATAATAGCAGGAGTATCGCAGATGCTCCATTGGCACGATCAACTAGAGTCAGCACATAGGATGCTTAACAACCTACGGTCCATAAATTCTGGATACTTACCCCTGAGGTGCTCTCCCCCAGATCAATTAGAAACATTACGGGGCAACTGAGTGAGCATTTAGCACAAGACAACAGAAGCCTTTTGTTTGATGCAGAGTCTGCGGATCAATATTATAGAATCCCGATAGTCACGGCAGTGTAAGGCGACTCGTTGCCGCACCTACTAATGGCCCAAGCGGGAACAGTGGGTACCGGCTATCTGGGGAGGATCGTTCACTCGCCCGTAGCCTCGACCACACCGCCGGCGGGGCTTCCAGGTATGATGAGCGGGGTCTTCCGTGCGGGCCGGGGGCCGGGGTTGCCGGACACCGACGGGAAATGGGGCTTACCTAACTACGGGGCTAGGCGCAGTAGGCGCAGATCACAGACAGACGCGGCCCGCTAAGCCTGAATGGGCTTGCCAGAGCGTGGCAGCGAACAGTAGCAATGGGCCTGGTCACGGCGCATACGGAACGCAGAATGGCAGGGGCTCACTAGGCCGATACTGCCGCAGAACACGCGGAAAACGCAGACCAGATATGGCAGGGCTTCTAAGCCAAAACTGCCCAGAAATAAACGCGAACACAACCCGTAAATGTAGCAGGATTTAATGAAAGAAACACAGCGGGTAGATAAATGCCATTTCGGCAGAAACCAAAGGGAACAAGACGAGTAATAATAAACCGCCGCACAGGGCAAACGCGCACCAACCAACTGTTTATTTTACAGACAGGCTACTTTACAGTAAAACCGACTAAGCGTCTACACACATAAGAAATGCCGAGTACGTATATAATGTTAAATTATATTGAGCGTGTGTTCATAAATGTGAATATGTAAAAGGTAAGTTAAATGGGAATATGGGAGTAAGGGAGGGTCTCCCAAGTGAAGCCTTACAGCAGTATGGCACAACCGACGAGATTTCATTCTACAACTTACACTGCCCCTTAGTGATAAGGCTCATCAATTTAAAATTTGGCGGATTCACACTGACCAAATGAAACAAATCGCCGGAGCACCTTTCATGAGACTAGCGCCTGAGCATGCCTATGTAGGAGAAAACCTGGCAAAAACGCGCTACGTACTACTTGGTAGTAACGAGTTCCTAAGTTGCAGTAAGGGAGCGGAAATAATTACGTGCAATCAGGCGTTCACAGTCTTATCAGTGGATGTACCATCTTGTGAAATAGCGCTATTACGCGGAGAGCATCACGAGCCAATAAAAAATCTATGCCCTGTAAGTTTGGAAAACTCTCCAAAAGGGGAGCCCGTGTTTGCACTGGGCAATAGCACTTGGTTTTTGAACCACCCGCCGGTTAACTGGACAGTCACTTGCGCCCGCAAAAACTATCCCAACGATATAGAACCATGCGCACAGTGCCATACGTCACTACCTTGTGGTTGCGATCTAAGGACGGCCACGTACACCGTGACGGCTACGACATGCTCCGACGAGAGGTCTGTGACGCAGCTACACGCCACTAACCTGTATACTTTACTTTTAGACAATGTGACACTACCGGACCTAGACGTTATGTTTAATCTGCCCCCGGACGTACAACCTAAAGCGGACCAACCTCATAATTTGACATGGAACCTCCCCATACTCATTTCAAACATGTCTAAATTTGTGGACATAGAAGAGAAACAGGGCAAAAATTTTGAGGAATTGAATGAAGCTCTGAAAAAAGGGTGGAGGAAAACATAAAAGAGGTGATTGACGCCTCGGGTGGCTCAATGTGGTGGTCGTATGGACTGCTCGCGGGCGAATTGCTACTCTTGTGTCTAACTGTTACACACACAATTGCGCAAAGAATGCCAATAACTTCAGTGCCATCGGCACAAATTACGATAAGTGAACAGCCCCCCTCCTACCCTAAGGACCAGGCCATACAGAACACCCGAAGACCAGTCACTAGTCAAGACCACGTTGGTCTGGAACAAATGTTCCAGCATCACAAGTTGAGCCATAAGTAGATCAGAAAGCATACTTATACATAGTGTATATAGCTCGTGGATTAGTAATAATTAAGTACATACTTGTTGCAGTGTTAAAACGATGGACAAATCATAAGTTACATAGAAAAAGTTGGTGTTAAAAAGAAAGGATATAGTCTAATTTTCGCTTTGGTGAATTTAGGTATGGCGCAGGTTGCCTTGGACAAGGTCAAAACAGAGTGGAACCGTTATCAGGAGGTTACTAAGAGATGGAAGATAACCAAAAACAGGGCCCGAAAACTGCGGCTGGAACGTTCTAAATTGTTGGACGCGTTGTACAACCACAACACTGTCACCAGACATCGCGTGACGGTAAAAACTGTCGCACAGCGTCAAGGTATACCAACCCTGCCTCAAAAGAAGCCGCAGCGTCCACCCACCACCTCTAGCAGCAGTAGTGCTACTACGGAGACCTCGTCCGATTTCGACATCAAAATTACTGGTCGCAAATTTGTTCGCGAGTGCCAACTTCCACCTACTCCTACGCGTAAGGCTAATGTGGGTCAATCGGTTAAGACCAAAAAAGCACAGTCGCCCCCCAAAACCTCCCTAACCACCGCAAGTGGTAAGCGGACTCAGACCCCCCCAAAAGTCACCGCTGCACCAAGACCTAAACCCCAGCCCGCGCTAAAACCTAAACCCCAGCCCCTACCCATGGGACCACCTAAGTCAAAATGTAAACCCAACCCCAAATCTACGAAACCCAGCACCACCCCATTGAATCCGTCAAAGCCACCACAGGACTCAACTCCAATCCCAGTTCCCCCTTCAGTGCCGAAAATTCCCAAAATCAGCAGACAGGAACAAGGGCAAACCAAGAGTGGCGGGCAAGGGACAGCTCCGACCAGTACTGCGACCCCTGAGGCCAAAAGTACTACTTGCCCACCGACTACGGTAACGCCAATGCCCTTTCACACAGCCCCCACCCAAGTAACACCCCCCTCTAACCCTGGCATATCTGCTCCGCCGCAGGCCCTTATGTCTGCCTCAACGGGGCTAGGACCCTACCACTGGGTCGCAAACACGGCCGGGGAAAGTTTTTTGAAGGACCCACCCAAGCTCCCCAAGGCGCTCCAACTGATTGTAAAAGAGGATGCGAGCAAACTACGCCCCCCGATGGCCGAAAAGATGCGGTTCACGTCAACCCCCTCTGTGATGTGGGCCTACGCCCATGTCAATGACTGTTCCGTTAGATACCCCCAGATTTGCTCTGATTTTGGCCACCCCAAAATAATGGCTACCAACATGAAAGACTATCTGAAAAAAGTAGTGCTTCTCATTTATAAGGACTGGAAGTTGTGGCTTCCGCAGTACCTTAGACGCTAGATCCCCAGTAACTCGGAACATTAGCAGTAATTGCGTTTGCTTGCCGAATATTTAAATAATTTTGTTGTAACTTGTAACTTTTAGCATGAGCGGAAACTGCGAAGCTACCCCCAGAGGGCTACTGAGCCCAGAGGCAGCCCAATATTTCATCTACGCCAGGTATGCTGCGATTGCGCCGGTCTATGCTCGGATGGCGTTGACACCAAACGCCACTTATCAAAGTCTGAAGGACCTAATTAGTTACCAAGATGAACTGGAATTTAATGAGGAAGGGGAAGCCATTTACGGGTACTGCCCTCATTATTTGGACAACAACCACCCCATCACCCTCCTAGTTTATGGGGCTAAGCTACCGGTGAATCCCACTTTCCTCTCGGCCATTGAAAGCGCTCGCACAGACGAGCAGTGGGTGAGTGCTTTCAACGGACTAACCCCCGACTTTCGTATCAATGGACCATTATACGGTTTGTACCGTCTAACGACTGAGTACCTGGCCTCCCCCCTCTATTCGGTCCTCCCTAAAAATTTGGTCCTCACCATTCTGTTTTGGACTAAATGGGTAGGGTATTCCACTAGGGATCAGTTGACGGCCTATGCTGGCACGATCGCGGCTACCGTTGGCGTTACTGACATTCCTGAGTTCTTACCGACGGGTGCCATCAGACTCGAAACAATCCTGAGGCATGAATCTAGCCGCGCCTATCAAAAACGGTCATTTTCCACTCGCAAGCGTCGAAATACCGTTTGAAACTGTTTGTGAACTTGTGACTTTTTTGTTATTGATTCAGTACATTAGCCTTCTGTTCTAAACTGGTTTATGTGCCTATTGTATTTTTTATTATTGCACTGATCCTAAGAAAACACGGCAAAAGTGGAAAAAAAATCAAACAAACAAAAATACCAAAAAAAATCATTACTTAGACTGTGTGTCATACTTAAACTGTGTGTATTGGATGCTTATAATACCGGTTTGATCGTATTTGTACTATCGCTGTCATTTACTTATATCCTGAGAATGGAAAAACAAATTTAACAATTATAATCTTTTCTAAAGCACCCCTAAGTCCTATTCATAGCAATGTAAAACCACTAAAATGGACTAGAACAGCATACCTGGAAAACAGCTCCCTAGATATTCACTAGCAAGTATAATATGTACTGTAATAGTCGAACTTCCGCTGTGTGTTTTGTTATTGTTATTATAACGTGAATGTTACTATGCTATTGGCCGAACGTTTGCTGTGTATGTCGTCTTTATATGCACGTGCGCTGTAGTGTTGGCTCCGCCTTGCCAAACCCAGAGTAGCTAATCGATACCTGCACCCCGCGCTAACCAACCATTCATTCACGTTTATCTAGTAAGCATTACACCGCTCGCTAGCACATTCTGGCTGGGGACAGCCGACTTAAAGGGGGGAACGATTGCTACAGGCACAAAAAAACAACAAGTAATCATCGACAAATTATTCATAAAAACATTGACCTTTAAGATTCTGGAATTAGAAAACAAAAGACCATAACTACACTTTCGAATTTGAAATTTGGACCTATGGCATTTCACAAGTACATAAAAAACCTAACCCCATTCACGTGTATTACGTAAACGAAACCAAGACGATGTGTAAATTATAGGTAATAGTTATACAGCTAAGAAAATTGTAGTCAAAACATACTCATAAAAAGTTGACCAGCAAATGCTATATAAACCCGGACAAAATTAAAAGAGCGGATTCTTCCCATTTGGACCTGGACCGAAGGTTGCGCAAGGCGGGGCTCATACTGTGCTTTTAAATGGGACATTAAATAAAGTGAGAATTGGATCGTGTTTGATTATTGTTGCTGAATAGACAGGATTCAAGTTAAGACTGTTAGGACTTAGATTGCGAGACTATTTTTGAGAACTGAATGAAAAGGGTTGTTACGACGGATTAAGTGACCGGCTGCCAGAATAAGCCTAGGGTTTGCAGCAAACACAACGCAACACACGGACGGTATCAAGAGTTAGGTAACGGACTCGGTCCCCTAGCAAAAGCAGCCGGTTACAATGGTATAATCATATTGATTTTATCGTCATTAACTCTACGATACCCAGTTGATCACGTGAGATACTTCACGATGAACTACCAAATCTTTTTTGGTCTGCCCCCCGAAATTTTTTCCGACTGAAATTTTACCCAAGGGTCCCCCCTTTGGTTTTTATGGTCCGGCCGGAAAATTTTTCTGATGCATCCCCAATTGACCAGATACGCAAAAAGCAGGGGACGAGCAATAGATACGATACAATATACGATAAAGCAATATATACAATACAATATAGTATAATACTGTACAAAGTCGCTAATATATACATAATTGTACGTCTTTTCCCATCGTTTACCAAAATTTGGAAGTTTTGGTAAGCGTTGTACCAAAACTACTAATTTTGGTAGAGCGCTTACCAATACTAGGAAGTTTGGGTAAGCGTTGTACCAAAACTACTAGTTTTGGTAGAGCGCTTACCAAAACTAGGAAGTTTTGGTAAGCGTTGTACCAAAACTACTAGTTTTGGTAGAGCGCTTACCAAAACTAGGAAGTTTTGGTAAGCGTTGTACCAAAACTAGGGTTTTGGTACAAGTTTGCTCATAACTCCGCTGCCCTTAGTTTTGAGTAATAGTTATGGTACAAGCCTCCAAATTAGTTTAGTTTTAGTTATAGTACTGGTAGGAGTTCAATTTTAGTTAAGTTTAAGTTATGGTTTTGGTACAAGGTTGGATTTTAGTTTAGTTTTAGTTACGGTTTTGCTATAACTGCTGAAAATTAGTTTTTACAACTAGTTTTAGTTTTAGTTATGGTATACCAGAACAACACTGGTTCTAACTGCTTGGCTTGAATGTACCTTGATTGTTTTAAGCGGTATTCGGTTGAAACGTTCAGTCCGACTTATGTAGTTTGAGATCCATTCCTAAATTCGGACAAAACGAACCTGTTTTTCAAAACATGTACAAGTTTCGAAAAGGAGATTTGAAAAACATGTTTTGTCTTACGCAGAAAGTGTTCTTGCATCTCTCAAAATCTTGTTTATAATTGTAAACGACTACAAAAACACTAAGCTTACTTAGCGGCTATTCACAAGTTCGGATTAACGGGATTAGATTAACTGAATTAACTGCAATAACTCCACATGGAATTTGAGTATCTTTCTAAAAATTTGCAAGTTTATGCAATTAACACATCGGAGCAACTATATCTAATATGAAAAAGGTCTCAGGCGTATGTGTTGAGTTATTCCACTTAATTCAGTTAATATAATCCAGTTAATTTGAATGTGTGAACAGGCCCTTAGAGACTATAATTCACATTATAATATCTAACCGATTAATTCATCCAGTAATCCGGGACGGCTCCGCTGACACACCACAGACATGACAGTTGTATCTTGGCAAAACATATCAAAAAGTAGGCCACTAAATCCCAGACAACTCTCCGTAGTGTTGCCATTTGGCTCATTATTATGCCAAGAAAGGATCGAAGAAGCGATTTTGTATCTTTGATCAGAAGCCAGCCTCCAAATGCCTGTAAATGAAAATATTAATTCAACTTGTCTAAATCGGATTATGAGTTTTAATACTCTTGGTTATATGCAACGCATAGGTATGCAATCCTTTCACAAATATTAGGAATTGGAATGTTTAACAATCACGTTTTGTGACTAGATAAATTTTTACTGCCTGATAAGTTTTGGTGATTAGAGTATATATCTTTGATATTATTTTAAAGAATATAAACGCGGCACATTTCTCACCGCTGACGCCATAGAAAACATTGAAGTGCGATCCCGCAGATAATGATACATAAAAATATACCATAACTAAAAACTAAACCAAAACTAAAAACTATACCGACCATAACTAAAAGTCAGTTATACCATAACTAAAACTATACCATAACTATAACTATAACTAATTTTTATAACTAACTAATCGCTTATAACTATAACTATAACTAACTAAATACGCCTTGTATGTACAAAACTATAACTAAAACCTAACTGAAAGTAAGTTTTATACCAAAACCCTAACTAAAACTTATCTAAAAATATTGTTTGTACTAAAACTATACCTTAAACTAAACTAAACTAAAACTCTCTGACGGAACAACACTACTTAATAATTGCGTTTAACTTAGATTTAAAAAGTTTCCAAATTTCGAAAAATTTCGAATGAACAAGACTCATTCTAAATCAATCTGGTCTGGTCAAACTAGTCCGAATGAGACGCACCAAACGTTTAATACCAATACTAATATGGCAAAGGGGCAATATAGGCCTTAATAACAGTAGCCAAAAGATGGAAAGAGGGGCGTAAAAATGCTATATTTTCTCAACTAACTAATTGTGCTCGTAACATTTTAATGAAATGTTTGCATATTAACCTCCAATGCAGAATTCAAGTTAGAAGTGTTAAACCCTGAACTGGGGGACTAATGGAGGCTCTGAGAAAGGCGCAGAGCGCTAACGAAAATTTTGACCGTCGCCTACGTCTCCCAATTCAGCGTATAACGCCCAGCTTCGAGCTAAAAGTGCGGTTTAGGCCGACTGAAAAACTCCTGGGACAGGTCCGGGATCACCACAGGCGTCCCGCAGAGATCGCAAAGCCCTCAATAGACAAGACTAACTATTTGACAAAAGCAGAAATAAAGTCGGAGACAAATTAAAAAGTTGGCAATTCACTATTGACACAAAAACAAATAATTATCAATTTTACAAAACAGTGGGCAAAATTTATAATAAAAACATTGTAAAAGCGGGAAAATTTACTACAATAAAAAACGTGTGCGCGCTCAAAATTGGTCCCTAATCTAGCGCAACACGTGCCCCCCTGTAAACTTACGTGTTCCTAGCGTCCGGGACAAATTTAACGACCGCTCTTCTTGCCGGTCTGCAGCCAAGCCAAGTCACAGGCTGATTTACACAGTAGGAGAATATGATATTTTGTAATGCAATTTGCATATTAGTAAATGCTCCCAGACAATAATTTACATTTATCTAACATAATAAAAAGGTTAGTGTATAATTAAATAACAGTTTGACATTATTATAAGTTAGATTATTATATGTAAGTTTATAAATGTGAATAGACTTGATGGTTGCTGTTTTTTGAACTTCGACTCTGCAATGCATGGCAGCCTTTCGCGATGTAGGTTGACTGTATGTATTACGTAATTTATAAGATAAAACTAAACTACTGCCAAACTGAAATTTTAAGCAAGAAATGTGAATATTTAACATTTATAATATAAGAATGAATACATTCTCGTTGTGAAAATGTCAACCTCCGATAGTGTCAGCCCTGACGATTACAACAGGCGCCCCCCTGTGCAGAGGTGGCGTCTCGACAGCTCTGATACACAACACTAGGGCTGGCGCTAGCGGATGTGGACATTTCTACCACAGATGCAACCATATTAAAGCATAAAATTATGTAACAATTTCCAAGGTAATACATAGCGACACAATTTTGGGCGATGAAAAGCAATTAAAACAACAAGTACAAACAGAGTAACAAGTGAAACAAGTGACTAACGAGTCCCTGAAATTTTGATGTATTCGTTAGATGAAAAAGCTTAAACACAACACTATAACACCAGTACAAATTCCCACATAATTTGCCTAAATTATTCCAGTTCGTTTTCCTTTTTCGATACAATTTTTCAACTTTAAAAACTATTTCAGTACACAAACTCTCCATAATTCAGACTCGAAGATTAGAAGATTAACACAATGTTCAAATTTTAGATTTGGCTCTACGCCTCGGTTTAGCAAAATAATTTCAACAAACCATTTTTCACAAATAATGTAATAAAATAAAATGAAACAATGAAAACAAGCAATTACTTTTACAAGGTGTTAGTATAAATATTCCTGCCCCCCTCTCTGGAGGTCTCAGCAGATTGAACTAGGGATTGCTGGATTCAAAGTCCAGAGTGCTAACCATTACAAGACCTCGAGTACCTGATTCGATAAAAGCTCAATAGTGAGTTAGTTCACCCACACACTCATACACTATCCATTGTTGGCTGCAGTCCAACGCTGGCTCACTCTCACTCATACTACCCATGGGATTTTAGGTTAAAACAATATCGTGTCATTTTTGGGGTACCCCCTTGGTGTCGTTGCGAGAAATTCCATCTTTTCACCAAATTTCCAATAGTTCAAACTTCCACCATTATCACTTCGTTTCCTTTAGACCTTAAACCGTCGACTTTCCTGAGTCAAGGTCACTACTGGGAACTGGCCAGGTTCCTTTGTGCCTTGCTCGAACACTTCCCATTATATTTTCGTCGCTTCTCTCAAAAATTTTACAACTCTCGCACATTCGTCTTTGGTAAAATTTTGATTCCAAGCTCTCTGACTACTTATAAATACATCTTTCATGTCCCTACTTCGCATGCATTCTACAAAAATTTGGGTGACCTAACAACACATTATAGCGCGTACAATTTATATTAACATCACCAACAGAAAATTTTGGTTTGCCGCAACTGGCAATACAAACACAGATACTACGATTCCATTGTACAGTCTGCAAAGTCCCTAGTGTTGGGGGCCAACTATACCCTCTCATCGCCCACGCATAGCTACCAGAGTACTTTTGTGTCAATTTATATGTCGTGAAACACCCGTCGTGGTGGCACAGCCACCCAAATCCTCCACCCATAAGTCCGGAGGGATGTTTCCTATCAAACTCTCGGGCTCTAACAGTACAAGTCCCCATAATGACCTCCCATCTACAAATATGGTAAAAATAGTTGGGTCCTTTTAGGTGAGCCCATATAGTTCTAACATTACCAAGGGTATCAGGGTAGAGTCCATGTCACAATCTCAGTCCGAATTCATTTTTAAACTTTCCCCTGACAGCTACGTTGAGTTCAAATCAGGTATAGCTTATTTTAAAGTTTTTCAAAGTCTTTGGTTATATTAGGAGTCAGTGGGGGCGTCAAGGACCTACTACCTTAGAAAAAGAAACAACAGATTAGTTATAGAATTTTAAAATTCCTCATTAATTTCAAAGCTCGAAATAAAATCCAGACAATTTTTTATTACCAAAACATACAAATACTACGATAACCGTCTGTACACCGGTTAGTTGTTATAATTTCGGTTAGATTCTCGAAGATAAAATAAATCAAACTGCCATTAGCTCTCTTTTTTAGCCCAACTACTTAGTTTTGTTAAAAAAAATTCAATTTAGTCGCGGCAAAGCCCATGAAATAAGACCCAAAGCAAATTATGCAGATAGTATGACAATTTCTACGTGCTGCGTTACGGTTCTGAGACTTTCACTAAATCAAATTTCATATCTTTCGTCTATATTGCGAAAATCGACAAATAATTTCGATATCACCCCTTTTAATCGGGTTTATCATCTGCGACAATTTCGACTCATACCTACCAGTGTCGTTACCATTACTTACGCGCGCGCGTTGCACCTGTTGTACACATACACCAACAGGTTGCTACAAGCAATATCTACCTTTATGTATAAAAAAAATCAAATAACACGCCTTTAATTTTAAGATCGTTAATTTTTCTCAGTCTTCCAGCCAGTACGACCCCAAATTCGGCATAGGATGTCCTAAGCGTAAAAGATGTTATAGTAGTGTTAATTGCTTTTTAAAATATATCATTGAAACAGGCGCTTCATGCACAATTTTGGTAAACTACATTCGTTGGGGTAACTACTGTCTGGGATGGCACGACACTGGACGGCAATTGCTCAGAACCGTAATTCGGAAAAATTTTGGCCGTGAAACCTATTATCAACCTACACCTCGGATTGCTCTAAGCAATATAACCCTACACTGTTGCATCGCGTTCTTGCTATCAGAAACTTGTGCCAATACTTTTTGAGTATGTATGAAAGTGCTCGTACGTTTGTCCCGTTTACTGGGCTGTTCTGCCAGCCTTTCATACGTGTCTCCTGTTTGTGGTCACTCAGTGCAACTGTGTTGGGACTGTTTTATATCGTGTGTATCTTTAAACTGCTGCTTGGTTCATACTTTATACTGCTATCAATTTCTCTTTTTACCCCATAAAATATACCCGTATTGAATTAAACTCGACCAAGTCAGCTAAATTAATTTCTTTATACCCCTTAGATAAAACTCAGATACACCCGTATAAATTTTAAACTCCACCCAGATTACCCCACAATTTCGGTTGGCTTTGCGCGTATTTGAAAAGACTACTCACAACCAAAAATTAGTATTATTAACAAACTGTATAGAAATTTGGGCCCCATTTTAGTAGCTCAAATTAGAGTCAAAAGATCCCATTAGGCTCATTTTAGCTAAATTTACAAACCAAATTAGAATAACTAAACCAAAAATTTAGAACATGAAATAAATCAAATTAAACTAAACTAAACAATGTAGTGAAAATTAAACATAAAGGACAACGTGAACGGAAAAATAAGGTTAAATTAGACAAACATAAAGCAACATAAATTTGAATATAAACTGAAAGACAAAACTAAGGCAAAATTAAAGCTGAAATGGAATGGCAAATTAGGTATAGTACAGGGAGTGCTCTTTTAGAGACTTTTTGTTAACTTACAATGACTAAATTAAAAAAATAACTAGGCAAAGAGGAAAGTTAGGTATCGTACAGGGGGTGCTCGTTTCGAGACTTTTTGTTAGACAATATAAACTAAATCAAACTAACTATCAACAAAGAAAATGGGGGGGGAGGTTAAGTATCCTACAAGGAGTGCTCATTCCGAGGCTTCTTTGTTAATTTCAACAATAAACTCAATGAAAACAATCTTTTTGTACTTTTGACTATGTTACTTTTTTACTTTTCTAGTTTCTACTACAAGAAAAAGAGGTTAGGTACATTTTACACTATTAACTGGAAAATTGAGCAATATATTATGGCTAGTAGTTAGGTAAAATAAACGAAAAATACCAGTATTAGCTTTGGCAGTATTAAGCTCTATTAGTTTACATACTATACATCACATAGTTATCACAAACAAAACTATTGCTCCGATTTTAACTATTGTACCCAGATATCCGGCGTCGGCGCCCTAGATACGCGATAACCTAGTTTCGGCACGTTCGCCTTCTACAGTATGAAACGATGAATTATGCCACCTGGCACCCGCGTAGAGACGACAGTCCCTGGGGGTTGGGTGCCTCCTATGAATCCAAGTACCCGAAGGCACCTGGACCGAGGAGACCATACTGCGTCCTACGATTAGGTCGCCTACTCGGTAGATACGGTTTGAAAAATGGGCTCAATCGCGTTTGACAGCGATATAACTGACAGACCTACACCCGGATTCGAACCGTTTGGTAGCTGGTTGAGCCCCGATGGACAGATCGTTCGACTACCTCACTTATCTCCTCTAGGTAAGATCCAAGACTCGCTCAAGCTACAGATAATGACAAATTGAGCCCCGATGGACAGTTCGTCTTATCACTTACTATAACCTAAGACGCGCCTCTTCAGCTACACGCTGTGCGCTTCTAGACTACACGATAATGCAATCCTTCCGCGCGATACAACCAAGCAAGTGAGACCAGATTGTTGCCCCGGCAGACAGATCGGCCTAGCCTCACAGACCCAGCTGCATCAATAGTCACATAACTCAGATGTACAACAGGTACTTTGGACCAGTGTGGTGCCCCGGCGGACAGTTCGGCCTAGCCCAAGTACCAATACATGTCACAGCCGATATAAATTACTAGGTACCTATACCAAGGTAGATTAGCCGAGGCATTGGCACCTAGACTCAGTTACGTCCGAGAATATTAGTCTAAATTAGGCTCCTTTTAACTCTCACTCCTTTACCTCCTAGCTACGCTACCTAGAACCTGATTAGCCCCGTTGGACAGAATGTCCGAGCTCTAAGTACGTAACCAGTTCACCAGCTCCAATCATTCCATACCTACAGTAACATGCACGGACCTGATTAGTCCCGTTAAACAGAGTGGCCGAGCCCACACACGTACACTATAGGTGAAACCATCAACGTCGAGAGTTTATTCATAATAATTTATAAATATCAAAACACATTAAAAATCCAGTCAAAATTTCAATCAATTTCAGTACATAAAATACAACTATTGCTCTATTAATTCAGGTATCACACAATTAAAAACATTAAAATAAGCCAGTACAAATTTACGATTAATTTTATTTAATTTTCACTTTCAGATCAATCTCCGTGGTCGTACTACCTACCATCAAGCTACCTAACCCGCAAGACTAATAGCCTATTATACGTAAGCCTAACCCTTAACATTAACCTCCATGCTGTTAATACGTCCACATTAAACGCCTTAGCAGTTCCATAGATTTATCTCAAACTCCTGATAATTTGTGCTTTTTTTTTAACTTAACACATTACTTTGGTTTTGATCTTTGTGAATTGTGAACCTATTGAAAAAAAACTATACCAAAAACAATGAAAACGGAAAAAAACACTAACTAAACGAACGTATACCGACTCACATAAACGACGTGCAACAAGCAAAAAATTTGACGAAATGAATTTTTTGATTTTGTTTCAGTCTTTTAGCATGCAAATTTGTTAATACATACATACATTTACTTTTACAATCCATATTGGTGAAGACCGAAACAGCAAACTAGATTTACCTGACCCGTCTAAAGAATTTCAATATTATAACATATTTATGTGATTTTCTTTGCAAGTAAATATATCTTGTTTTGTTTTTTTGAAATAAAACATTGTTTGTT
>JASANF010000644.1:0-26654 GCA_030248245.1 Trissonchulus sp. WLG1_4
TTGGCTAAATTTTTCAGATACTATCGATTTGCCAAAAATCAAATTTTGCGACCGCTCGAAGATGACAAGGTGCATTTACGTGCCGAATTTTAACTTTTTTTGTTGAGCCAATTTTTTAAAATCGCAAGCCGAAAATTTGCGTTTGTATTCACACGCACTATATTTCTGTCTCATGCAGAAAGTTTTGCGTTAGCTCACAAAAAAATTATACCACACTCAATAAAACACCAAAAATTTTTAATTACGTTTCAGTACAACACTACTGCTAGTGTTTTTCAGCCTTTCAAATTCATTACATACGTGTAAATGCACTGGCTTGTGAAGGCATTTCCGTGAAAATCTATTTTTCTTGACGAAATTTGCTCAAAAATGTTCAAAAAATTTTTTATGTGATATGTACATCAAATTGAAGGAAATTCACTTCTGATCAACTTTTGTTCTTACGATGCATGTTTATTTTTGCGCGTTTTCAAAATAATGGCCAAAACCCACATTTCAGGAGCGCCACCTTAAGGTGGCGCTCCTGAAATGTGACTTTTCAAAAAACGGCAGTTTAGGGCCAACTTTGGATACACAATGGCAAGCTGGTGTAAAAGTATGCCTAAATACAAAAAATGAAGTTGATTGATACAAATTAGCATTCACTGTAGACCAAACGTGAGTGGAATTTCGGCTTGCGATTTCTCTTCGCAAGTAAGTAGCTGTTGCACAATCAGTAGCTCATTTTGCTCGCCTCAACGTGATCGAGCGGTCGCAAAAAGTCATTTTTGATGAATAAGATTGATATATCGAAAAACACTAAAATCGCGATTTTTGAAAAACATAAATTTGGCTAAATTTTTTAGATACTATCGATTTGCCAAAAATCAAATTTTGCGACCGCTCGAAGAAGACAAGGTGCATTTATCTGCCAAATTTTAACTTTTTTCGTTGAGCCAATTTTTTAAAATCGCAAGCCGAAAATTTGCGTTTGTATTCACACGCACTATATTTCTGTCTCATGCAGAAACTATTGCGTTAGTTCACAAAAAAATTATACCACACTCAATAAAACACCAAAAATTTTTAATTACGTTTCAGTAAAACACTACTGCTAGTGTTTTTCAGCCTTTCAAATTCATTACATACGTGTAAATGCACTGGCTTGTGAAGGCATTTCCGTGAAAATCTATTTTTCTTGACGAAATTTGCTCAAAAATGTTCAAATATTTTTTTATGTGATATGTACATCAAATTGAAGGAAATTCACTTCTGATCAACTTTTGTTCTTACGATGCATGTTTATTTTTGCGCGTTTTCAAAATAATGGCCAAAACCCACATTTCAGGAGCGCCACCTTAAGTAAGCTGATTTGTATTTAGCCCAAGACTTTACACCCCCGCGCTAAAGCCTGAAATCTCCAAATGGACTGGCTGCAAACATTTTAGCTATAAAATTTATCTGTGATATTGCAGATTAATGACACGTGAAATGTTTCTACCACCTGGGTCAGAAATGGCAGTGTAATTGAGATGTTGTAATGCGGCTTTTATTGCAAACTGCTAATGTTGGTTCGTTGTTCGATAAGGTAAAAATTTGCAAGACGTGTATACATTCCGAGTATATATATAGAAATGCCAATTTGCGAAATAAATCGCCAAACCAAATTTGCCAAACAATTGAATAGGAGTAATATATATACATGATCAGTGATCCAACGTGGAGAAAAGGGAGTGGATGTGGCCGCCAAATTGGGGGTAAGGGCACAGGCAAACAGGCCCCAGACAAACCTTTTGTTGGATAGTTTGCAAAATTGAGGCTTTTGTCAGTCAGGTAGGGGGGTTGGAATTAGAACGGGGACAGGTTCCTCTAAATTTGGTCAGTCCTCCAATTGTTTACTTTTACTGCTTTATCATAGAATTCAGCTTCATGCAATCATGTGTATATAATGCGCATTAAGATGTAACTTGTGTTCGACTTGTCTCAAACACTTCATTGTTTTTAGCCCGAAGAAATTTGCCAGGGATGGACGGAGGAGGTTTTAAACGTAAGCTCTTTTTTTGGGTAAAAGTATATGTAGTTATGTAGTATATAATATATATGGGTGTATGTATGTATGTAATCTTGCTTTGTTTGTACGTACCGTTTTTCGCTTGCTGCCAAGTGCTGACCTTTGTGCGCAAACGAAATTAACTGACATGACTACCGAACGAACGAAAGTATTCATTTGGCAGTAATTATAATTACGCAAGTTCTCCAAATTGGATACATACACATAATAGCATATATACAACCACTACAATATATATATACACGCAACATAACAATATTTTAAACATAAAATACCAAAAAACATCAGAACAGAACCCGTTCTTATATATTATTAACCCGTAGTTAAACACAATCTATACATTGTTTTACATCTTTCATTCATCCAGATTGTACTTCAAAAATCTACTCCAATCAAACTTATTCATTTTTCTACGAAATATAGCCAAACTTGAAGCCGTGACAATGTGGTCAGGTAACGTGTTCCACAGTGGCGTACCTAGAAAAAAATTTCGGGGGGGGGGGGAATGACTTTTCGATTTTTTGTAATGGGTTAAAATGTACTTTTTAGCAATTTTAACACACATAAAACGCCTTACAAACGCAAGACTACTAAACCACAAGATTGCAGGGGTCTGGGGGCGGCAACCCCCAGAAAAAAATTTGGGAATATTTTTTATTTCTAGGCCAAATTTAGTCAATTGCGAGGCGTATCAGAAAAATTTTCCGGTCGGACCACAAAAACCAAAGGACACAAGGTTGCAGGGGTCTGGGGGCGGCAGCCCCCAGAAAAAAATGACGATTTTTCCAATTTTTAGACCGAATTTGGTTAAGGGGGTAATTGCGTTTTTAGGTGTTTTTTTGAAAAGCCATAGCTCAGCGTTCACAAATTCAAATCACAAGCGGTCTTTTGCATTAGATAGAACAATATCTTTTCTAAATGTATGCCATGCATTGAAATTTAACCTGTGATTTTGTTTTCAGTATAAGCGACTAAAGAAAGGTCCTTTCCAAAATTTTACAATTTTTTACAAAAAGTTTGCGCCACAGCTCTGGATCATACAATTACCTGTTAGGGCTGAAAGTTGGTAAGGTTTTTGACATGTTTAAAATCCCCAGGCATGTCCCCCACTTTTTTAATAACTAGTCAATTTACTGAGAAAATAGCTGATAAGCAAACGCACCGAAAATGTACGATATTTTCTTGTAATTAAAACCCTCTAAAAACGTCCACAGGTGAAATTTCAAAAAAGTGAGAAACATGCCTGGGGATTTTGACCTTTACAGTACTGTCCCAAAAATTTATGATCAGGCGTCACTTATAACTTGAGTACTGGTGGCGCAAAGTTTACATAGAAATCACAAAAACCTCGAAAACGCAACTACCACCTTAACTGGAGACGTATCAGAAATTTTTTCCGACAAAATTTAATACCAAAGATGGGAGCGTCATATCAGACAGTGTATTCCACAACTAAATGTAGCATAACGTACTCGTGTAGACATGCCAGGGTTGATATTATTCCGGAAAAAAATGAAGGCCGGAAAATTTTCCATTTTTTTCCGGAAAATTTTCCATTTTTTTCCGAAAATCGGAAAAAAATGGAAAAAAATTCGGTGTATCAAAAATTTCTATATTTACACTCGGTAACCACTGTTTACTGAAGAAACACCGTAGTTTTCGTTTTCTAGGGCTATGTGTGTACTTTACGTCGAGAAGAACTAGATAAACACAAGGACTGACTTGAAAAAATTCCTTTATGTTTCGCATGGAAAAATCCAGTGCTTCCTGGGGCCTGTTGCTCAATTTTACAAGTCTTGCAATCATTGTAACAATTATTGTAAGTGCAAAATAGCTGATTCGCTACGAATTCATCATATAAATTCATTACGAATCACCTGATTAAGCACTTACAATGGTTAAATTGTAAGACGGATAAGGTTGAGCAACAGGCCCCTGGTCAAACCATGATACTCACAAGTTTTAAATATAAAGATTTGACCAGAAAGGCCGCTCAAAATAGTTGAGTTCCAAGGTCTTTAACCACTGACTTGAACCACACCACAACTGATGTTACAAAAATCTGCATGTCAAAAGATTCTAAAATAACGGATAATGTCTTTCCAAAGCGGATTAAAATTTTCAAAACAACAATTCTTTTCGCTTCCTAATAGAGATGTATTATTATTATTATACATGCCACTATGGCAGGTCGGGGACCGCAAGTTTCCCCCCGATTTACAGGTTAACAGGTCAAAATTCTTGTCAGATGTTATTTGACCCACATTAGACAAGATTTTAGAAAAAATACTAATTTTTGGCAAAACTTTGAAATTCTTGCATTTTTGTGAGTACAAACCCCCCAGAAACGTAGAGCCCCAAAAATTACACAAAAAACATTCCTACACAAAGAGTATATTAAGTATATAACCCCGTGTATATGAATGCTTGCAAGTTGCAACGCAAGCATTCAAAGGGGCGGGAAGACCCCCCCCCCGCCCCCCCCCCCAAAAAAAAAATCGGGGGGTCGGAGGGAGGGTCCCAAAAATTTAGGCAAAATTTAGTAAAAATGGCGCTTTTGGGGAAAATTTTACAAAATGTGGCCAAATTTAGGGTATTTTTGGTCGATCAGGGGGCGATGGTCCCAAAAATGTGGCCGGAGGCCCCCCAAATTTTTTACCCCGTTGGATGTATGCATACATGTATGAGGGGAGGAATGAGTGAAGACCCTGTCCAAAAGGAGGGGACGGGAGGGAATGTCCCGAAAATCTGGGCAAAATTTAAGAAAAATGGCAGTTTTTTAGAAAGATTTTGCAAAATGTTGCCAAATTTAACCTATTTTTGGTCGATGAGGGGAGGAGTCAGGAGTGCTGCCCAACATTTGGCCGGAGAGCGGGAAAGGTCCTCCCAAAACTTTGACCCCGCTACTACTACATGTATGAATGCAAGAACTGTGTAGTTGTAGCAGTGTGCAGTTGAAATGTGGTCAGTCAGTGGTCACCATACACGGGAGTTGTGACGGCGGGGGATTGTGAAAGATGTTAATATTATATACCTCCCCTAAAAGGCAACAGCAACCAATGAGGCAGCAGCTTCACCCGATGATTTATAGTGAACAGTAAACACATGTGTAGATTTCATAAGGTGGCATTTTGTATATCCTTGCACTAAAACTATCTCTTGTTGTTCGGGATTTTTAAATGGTCCAAAAAGAAATGGATGGATAAACCACAACCGGCAGCATTAGCTGATCTGACCTTATAATATGTCATGTGGGCAATAGGACGATGGAACTATTTAAGTCGGTCATGCCCAAACCCATTTAAATATCGACAGTCCCTCTTTAGTATAATCAAGAGTATATACATAATTAGTATTATGTACTCTTGGTAAAATATATACTCTTGGTATAATATATGTAATGCATAAAGTACGTTGACTTTGGTAGCATTCCAACGTACCCAATCAAACCAACGTTTTGAAAAAAAGCACATTCTGTAGTAAAGTCACCGAGGCCGTTAATTGACGAGAAAAAGTACAATCTATACGTATATATACATACTTTTTTAACTTAATAATGCTCAAACGTTATCAAAAAGCATTATTTATGATGCTTTTGAGCTTTAAATTTCGTCTGGAACTTTTTTCCATTTTTTTCTTTTTTTTCCGGACCCCCGGAAAATTTTCCATTTTTTTCCGGAAAAAAACATTTTTTTCCGCGGAAAATTTTCCGGTGCACAACCCTGAGACATGCACATGCAGCATAATGTACTTGTGTATACATCCATAGGCTTTGATGAAAAACAATAACAAGGAATAGTAAGCCATAGAGTGGCAAGGGCGGGGGCCGCAACCCCAAAAAATTTTTGGGAAAATTTTTGATTTTTAGGCCAAATTTAGTCAGTTAGAGACGTATCAGAAAATTTTTCCGCCGGACCATGAAAACCAAAGGGGAGACCCTAGTGTAAAAAAATTATATACTTGGAAAAAATTTCGGGGGGGGGGGGGAATTACCCCCAAACCCCCCCAGGGGAACCCCTGGGTGTTACAAACCGGAATAAAAAAGAAGTCCGACAGATAAAGTTGACCACCACCAGTTTTAGTATAAAAAAACCCCCCTCCCACCTGTGCCAGACAAAGAAAAAAAAAAAAAAAAACAGCGGAAACACAACCGACCCCCCTTCACGGACAATTTTATATAGTCAAGCGGGAAAAAAGCCATTTTTATAGTTTCCGTACAATAAAATTTGCCACAGTCAACTATTTGGAACTTTGATTAGTGATCTGCTAACGGCACGTCTATCCGCATCTTGTGTGTCACTTTGAAACTGTAAAATTGCAACACAGACCAGCGACGGTCGTTCTGGACGTCGGGGAAAAAAGCCATTTTCGGAAAAAAAGCCACCTGACGGGAAAAAAAGCCATGGGCTAGTTTTTATCATAGCAACCTTTCCGATGCCATGTTTTTGCATTCTGACACAGATAAATATACTGTGAATCAAATGCAGTCGGAAAAAAAACTAAATCAGTCCAAGTTTGTAGCGTTAACTTCTCCTCAACCCGGCCAAACCTGTAAAAATGATGAAAATGACGATTTTCACATAAATCCATTGAGAAATATCAGTATTTTGTGCATTTGGAGCAGTATGGCTGCATTAAAACACGTTTAGACCTTTTTCTGTAAGTATTGGCTAAAAATTGTTTACAAATGCCACTTTTGTGAAATTTAGTACAAAAAGCTGGATGAAGCTTTATTTGACCAGGTTTCGATACTAAAACTGAAAGGGGCATAACTGCGTTCATGTGCAATATTTCTCGCATTACGACGTTGGGATATAAAGTGCTGGTTGTAGACTGCCTGAAAAAACATTCAAATCTCAAATTAAGCACACACTTTGCGAGAAAATTGATATAGAAAAAGTGGTTTTTTTCCCCGTCCCATGTCAAAATGTCGGACAAAAAAGCCAGGCCATATCTGAGAAACGGTAATTTATACGGTGCTAGAAGTAACAAAATAGGATACTACAGTCTCTGATTAGCTCAGCAAAATAAGAATTTCCAGCTTTCAAGGCTTTTACTGAAATTTAGAGAATTTCAAAAAGTGCCCTTAAGGACCCATTTCAGGTAGTGTTGGGGTCGAATTTTCAAAGACGCATATTGCAACGAAATATCATCGCAAAACCCCAATTTTTGGCCTGTAGCCATAAAATAGCCTACACTAGCCGATAGCACAAAAAGATTCACTCCAACTCATACGTAGGCAGCTGTATAAAAATGGCTTTTTTTCCCGACAAATCGACGTGGCTTTTTTTCCCGCTCGACTATAAGTCTGAAGAACAATATCAAATTTTAAGCGCCACTTGTCTAGACTTTCTAGACGAACGGCT
Organism: Trissonchulus sp. WLG1_4; assembly: GCA_030248245.1. Taxonomy (NCBI): domain Eukaryota; kingdom Metazoa; phylum Nematoda; class Enoplea; order Enoplida; family Ironidae; genus Trissonchulus; species Trissonchulus sp. WLG1_4. Next base: position 7,417 of record JASANF010000644.1, read on the forward strand.
CTTAAGCGAGCGCCATAAGACAAACCATGTAAATCAGGTATCCTTTACCTTTACTACCCTGTAGTAAGATGACATTAGGCTTCTTAATCTGCATATTTTTGCGACACTTCGTTTCAGACAGACAAGACCTAATGTAATGAGCACGTTTTTAGAATCCGGCAGAAAGTTCTTTTTGTTGTAGCCAGATACCTATACATATTACATACTATCATAATAGTCATGCAGTCATGCGGTTTATTTATTGGCATTGACACTTGCGTACAATCAATCTGATGCAAAGTTTCCTTGTAAAATGAAAGTGTTGTTGATTTACACAAAAGTTACTTATTTTGCGCACAACAAAATTATACACGGTATATTATAACACAATAACAAGAGAGCTTTCTTGTACACCTATTTTGACTGCGCTTGTGTCGAACTTTTGATTAGTGCTATAGACAAATATATAACACCAGGAAAATTGTGGCTGCCCCTTTCCCCGCACTTAGTTGGTTTTGAACCTCTACCCCAAATTAAATTAAAGTCGCTAACTAAATAAGCGTGGTGAATCTCGTCCCGAAAGAATTAGCAAATCATTCTTGCAATTTAGAATTATTTGGAATAATTGCGAGTTGCGACTAATCTCTAAGACTAAGTGGTTGATTTAAACGAAAATGAAAAATTTTTTAAAACGTATTTTGGACACCTTTTCCAAACCTTTGAGAGACACCAAATGAGAGTATTTTATTTTCAGCTGCTGCGGCGCTGCAAGCCACATTTTGTGGCAATTCATTTTCAGGAAACTGGTGGCGGGAAGGAGTACCACAAGAAAATGGCAATCGTAGAACCATTTATCAGGTGTGTTATGTATATCTTTACTGCTAGACTCGGCGTCTATTTCGTTGAAATGTGACTGGTTGTTTGCGTTTAAACATCAGTGATGTATGAAGCAAGTTTTAATAGGAGGCTCGACTCCCCACCCCAACAGTTGGGAATTTTAGATCTTTAGATTTTTTATACACTCCTGACTGTAATTTTGCTATGGAATTACTTGTTATAAACAAACTGCTTAACAGAAGCAAAATGAATACGATTAATTTGCAACACTGTACTTTCGTGTTGCAGGGATTTACATCGATTAATAAAGCAGCAGATTGGAGAATTCGATGGTATTGGAATCATAGATGATCAGTTTGACGTTGATGAAAGCTTTACCGTAAGAATTTGCAAGTGACCGTTTCTAAATATTTACTCTTATCGACGCCATGGCGAAAAAACACTTAGGACAAGGGCTTTTTCCATCACCACGAAATTATGTAATATATATAATCGTGAGATAGACTTTTCGGCTCTTGTTAATTGCATCGAAATAGGCTTGTTGGCCCTGAAAGGGATAATGTTTGTATATAATATTTATATAATTTACATCGTGAAAAACTGTTGATCAGATGCAGACCGCAAATGAAACTCTGACCTCAAATTTATCAGGCAGTTTATATATATATTTTAGTCACCAGTGATTAGTGGTTTAATTTTTGTAGGCCTTGGGTGCAGTGTATCTAGTCGATCATTCTATCAGGCACGATGCGCAAATATGGAATACCGAAGGTATGTATAGTGGTGCGGGGAAAAAAACCCTATTTTCAATTTTCGGGTCGTCCTGTGCTCCACATAAATCGGATCCAATAATGCTCGCGGCTGTTATAACGGCCATCTTTCGCCTAACTGTTGCACTAATAAAATGGATTCTAACTACTCACGTTTCTGAGTAATAAGCCTCGAAACCTCCGGGGGAAAAAACCCTATGCGGGGAAAAAAACCCTAATGCGGGGAAAAAACCCTATCACTTTTTTCGGTTGTTCTATTAGCAGTGAGTATTAACTCAATTTAATCGCGTTCTACAACTCTTAGGCTGCAGTATGGACTAAAAAAATCGTTTCTCCGACACTTGTGTGACTCACAATGATTCTTCAAAAATCAACCCTTTTTGGCAGAAATGACTTCTGCCCAAACATGCATTTTTTCACTATTTAGAAGCATTAAAAACAGATTTTTGCGCTTATTACATTAGAAACGGTGGAGAAACACTGCCCGCGTCTAGCAATCTTGGATTTAAGTGGTAAGCGGCAGCTAACGCCTAAATATTCCAAAAAATGGCAAATTTTGGTGAAACATCACCAAAACAGGTTTCGTAAGGGGTGTCGGGGTATGGGCCAAAACCACAAAAAACGACGTTTTGCTGCCAAATAAACGGTTTTAATGAAGTCTACGCATGTTCTTACCTCAGTTCAGTCAATTTTTGTAGCAACAATGAGTGAGTTTAGCAAAAAATTGTCGCCAAACAAAATAGGGGTTTTTTCCCCGCAATAGGGTTTTTTTCCCCGCGCAAACTTTGAACTGTCACAGGTAAACCACAACGTTTTTCACTGTTTTTAAGCTTCAGAAGTATAGAGGAAAGGTAACTCTCTTGAAAAATGCAAACAGCGTTGGTTAAAAGTGTTTTTTGTGAAAAATTATGACAAGTCAAAAATTTGGAAAATTTTGTCACTTTGGAATTTTTCAACATGCAAAATTTTGAAATTTTATAAAAAATGCTATAGGCCTCAAAACTGCACAAAACTTGGCGTGGTAAGTTAGTTTGGGATGCGCTTCCCACCTGAATACTCAAAAAGGTCCTATGTCGTAAGGTTCGGCTAGGAAGCACTAGTGTTTTTTTCCCCGCAAAACGCGTAGGGTTTTTTTTCCCGCACCACTATATAGCAGTTTTTGACATTGACAAAAGTTCTGCAGAGTTGTTGTATACATTTTAACAAATGAAAAATAAACGGTTTTTTGCAAACCTTAGTGAGCTTGTCGGGACTTGGTTCGTTATCGATACATAGTAGATTTATGGAATTTCAATGTAATTGCCAGATATTAGTTATAAACTTGTGACGAGGTATAGGTTAGTTTATATTATTATAGTTACCAAGACAATTTTTCGCGAATTTTTCATTGTCACATCAATAAATACACTTGTTGTCATTGCGCAGTATTATGGATTTGACTTTATATAATTCTTTGAAAAATACAACATATTGTAAAATATTTTTTGTAACAGCGTTCCATTTTAGTAAAATACACCGTTTTGCGTTGAGATCTGTACTGGCAAGAGTACATAATAGTGTCTCACTCTTTATAGAAGAAGAGTGAGACACTCTCCCCCCCCCCTGCTACACGGGGGAGGCAGGCGGGCGGGCTTTTCGAACCACATGCCGCCGTTTTATGCAAAATGGGGGTCACCAAACAAGGCGGGTACGTTCGCTCTTTTTTGGATGGTGGCCCGCCCGGGGGCCAGGAAATAAAGCAAACAAACCACAGGAGCCTCTCTGGCCCGGACCGGAGCGGGCCAGGGGGGGCGCGCGGGGGCCGGATCGGGCGCACACGCGCGCCGCCAAACAGAACCAGAGCAAGCCTCTCCATAGACGCTCCCCACACATTTCACAAAACGGCGACACGTGGGTACAAAAACCCCCCCGCACACCCCCCCGCGATACAACACGGGGAAAGAGGAGGGCGCTCCCCTCTATTTTCAAAAACAGCTACACACAACACTCCCCGTACTGGCATAGTGGCATGCATTCCGTCTAAGATATCTGACATGATTACTTTACGTCTTGTTTCCGTGCTGTTTTAGTTGGTAAATTTGAACGATTGAGAAGTGGGTTTCGCGTTATCAAATTTACGGAGCCGGAGCCGTTTGTAAAACGTCACAAGTTTCCCCAACACTTTTTCCCTGAGGTAAGCTGCCAGTTTTAGGTACTTTTTTTGGTTTTTTGGATATACTGCTTTTAGAATGCTTAATTGTTAGCAACTTGTTTTTGAACCGTAGTTGCCATGGCTACTGAATTATGGTTTGACCGCTAAGCTAGACTAAACTTAACAAAACTTTTGAGTTAGTGATTGGCGCATATAATTATCGATTTTGTTTTGATTGTAGTACCAGTGGTCACGAAAAGGCTTCATTTGGACTAAATGGAGATTGAAAACTTGGTAAGTCAATATTATTTCATGATAAAACGCCCAAGCAGTGTGTGCTTCATAGGTTTGCAGAAATCAGAGCGTCTTCTTGCTTTTAACCTCCGCGTTTGTTAAGAAGCTATTTCTAGGATGCAATGCATGGGATTTTAATATGTTCCTCTACAGCATTAATGCTATTTCTATTTGTTTGTGTAACAAACGAAAGAGATTTTTCACGCCTTTGTCAGTTTATTACGTCAATGCGAACTGTGTTCTGCACCATTTGCTGTAACTTGGAGTGGTGACTTGTCACATGTATATAGATTCTTTACAATATAAAGAGAACTATTTATAACTTTTTACTGAACAAGTTGTAGACACGCAAAGTCGACTGCTTCCTCGACACTACCCCTTTCAGTTTCAGTTTCAGTAAACACTAATAATCTATATCTCTGTCTTATTCCAGGGAGTTCCGGCTTGTCAACATACATTTATTTCACGATGCATGCAACATTCAAGCATCTAAAAAGGTTTTTGATGATTTTATTTTTTGCTTTTGTTTTTGACCTTTAGAACGAGTATTGAGTCACACTGAGGATATTGCGAAAACTATCGAAGTTTCACTCATATTGACATCTTTTTGTGTAAATCGAAGTTGTTCTTCAAGCTGGCATTTTTTCTGAAAATGGGCTCAATATTTTTTCAGTCTTCAAAATTAACAATAATGCCCAAAAATGTGTTTTTTCAAAACTGTGTTTTTCAAATTTTCAAAACACTTAACGAATATTTCAGATCACTGAGAAAATTTATCTTTGCACGGAAGTTTTGCGAGCTTTTGCACAAGAGTCGAAAAAAAGGAGTGTGAATTCATGTGAAAGGGAATTCATGTTTAAGGTGGCTGTTGCTAGTACCTTGCGGTTTACGAACTAGTTTGAGATTTATCATAGTATTGATCTTCAACGCTTGTTGGATTGTTTTTGTTTTAGTCTCCCTCCATTTATTCCGACAGGAGAAAAACGGCATTGAATTATGTTCTTGAAAAGTAAGGGGCAGCCTTTTCGCAAATTTGGGCTGTTTTTGTTGAATTTTTATTGTTGTAAAAACTACATGTATTCATTGACTTCATTCTTGAATGGTTTTTCCTTGTTTTGAATGTCTGTCCACTACACATTTCGTCGACAGCTGGTCGACGCATAACTTACTGCATAATTTATTGAATACGTAAATATAAAATATTATGTTGTATTAGGAAAATTTTATGTTTCAGACTGTCAAGCCTTAATGATTCTAATAATTTGGCTCAGTTTCTGTTTGGAGACTTCAATTTCCGACTTGACACGAAGACTATTGTCGAGGTGCGTTTTGTCACCATTTGTCATTAATACTCTAAAAATTTGGGTTCTTCTTTCCCCACCAGGACCTGCTTTCTGTAGCCTAGATCAAATTTATAGAACTTTTAAACCAGGAGTTATTAAACTATTTTTTTAAATTAACTTGCCTATTTGAAGTGTTAAAGACCTTTTCCTATATTTATGTCGCAAGCCTTCCTCCTCACTCCGCTGTAAATTTTGGAAAACTCTTCCATTTCTCCAGCAACTTCAACCGCGATTATGTTTAGTACTTTGTGATTGTGCAGGTTGATGGGGTTGATAATTGACCATCACTCAGCAGGTTCGTAGCAGCAGATTTACACTTGCATCATCCAATCAGAATAATACTCAGCAGCACTGAATCGCTGATTTAATAGCATAATACTGTTAGCTCTAGCCGGTAGCTGATATTTTAGGATCTGACAAGTGGGGCGCAAATGGACGATGCTCAAAATGGTAAAACGATACGGTATCGACGACCGCCTGACAACGAAGTCAGTCGCCTTATATACATTTCCCTTTCCTTATTATGTTTTTTTACATTGCGCCCCAATATTTCACTTGTCATTCAGCTTGATTTGTACTTTGAACAGTTTATAAGCAAAATTTGGTGCTTGAGTGGAGTGTGTTTACTTAGTGTGTATATACTGTATTTATTTCTTGACCAAAGTAGAGTTTTAATAATAGTATGTCCGTTATAAATTTGATTATGAAATTATGAATTCCTGTATGTTTATCAGTGTTTTTCAAAATCGCGATTCCGTTCCCTTGTTGTATGTTTGTTTTGTTCATATTTTAGAATGTGCTCACACTCGCAACAAAGAAATTTGAGCATGTGAATCATGGAAATCTATTAAATCAATTTACGGTAATTTTATATGCCTATTTTGCTAGAGAAAATATAGCTGTAGGCTAGTTTCATATGTTTACTTAATATGCTGAAAGTTGAGGCTTTGAGTTTAGTTTGTTGATGGAAATAGCGTGGCTACTCTACTTTTCATTTTAGTTTCATGTCGTTTCTTTTTATTGTTTTTTCGTTCTTTCAGGATCATAGCTTACCTTAGAGTTAGGTCATTGACACTAGCCAATCAGCTGGCAAGTTTTGTTAAACATAGTAGACCTAAGAATAAGGTAATTCTTAACGACTGACAATATATGCAGTCAATTGTTAATTAATAATTACTTAGTTCTTAGGTATGCTATCTTTTTTCTATTAAATACATAGTTTATTTTTATAAAACAGTCTATTAAATTTAATAGAAATTTCTGTTCAATTGTAGTTTAGTTTACGTTTATTAGATTCTTTGGGTGTGGTTTTACTAGTTTCAGTTAGAATGGTTACTCCCCACAAACGGTGCAAATTTTTCTTGTATCAAGTCCAAGCTCGATTGTTTTCTGTTTTATTGGCAATAATATTTTTTGCTTTTGCAATATTATTGTTTTTCACGTTTTTAGAAGCTATTGCCCCACGACTGTGAACTCCTTTCGTTCCCTTCACTACGTGAATGCGAAATTACGTTTCCGCCCACGTAAGAAATATGCAGTTAATTATGGGGACACTTTGTTCCTTTCAAATATTATTATGTTCAATTACTTTTTGAGGTGAGCAGGTGTAATATTCTTTCAAATGAACGAACCTACGGCTGTATGATTACTGATGATTACTGCAATAAAACTATTCTGTACAAAGGATTGTTATTTTCCCGTTTTATAATAACATCTTTAGTACCTAAATATTTATAGTACATTACAAGACCAGATCTTTCGTGAGTCCTCACTCATTATTTGTGTAAAGTTTTCCCTACCACTGTTTTACCGAATGGCTGACGCCGACAAAATCTTGTAAAAAATTGTATTGCTTGGCCATTATAGTGTCTTCACTTTCATTGCGTATAGTTTTTTGTTTCAGCTACCCGTACTCGGAAAACGTGGAATCTCCTTCATTGCTGATGCGAACCCGTTGCCCTGCCTGGTGTGATCGAATTTTGATGAACGAACAAGCTTGGAATTTTGTCAATGTATGGTGATTTTTTATGTTAGTGCAAACTAAATTAAATGTATATTCATTGATAAAGATATGTAGTATTTTTTGTATTCTTTCAATTGGATTGATAATTATTTTTTAGGCCTGTAGCAACAAAGAGTACCATAGCCTTGGCCAAACCACATGCACAGGGGATCACAAGGTATGCTAATTGTAAACTCGCTTTTATAATAATTATGCAAACAGAATAACCAGTTAATATGTAGACTAGTAGTATGTGAAGAAATAATAATTAAGCAAAGTTCAAATAAGTAAATATTAGTGCTCACTGATCAGGGTAACATCCCAATTTTTTCGTTCTTCGTATCGAAAAACTTATTCACTTTTAGCTTAAAAGGCTGATATACAATTGACTAATCAATGGTGCAAGTATTTACCAAGTTTTTTGCGGAATAGGTTATGCTTTGGGAATCGCCAGTCTTTTTTTAATATCAAGTTTTAGTTTATTGTTTTTTTATTTTTAGCCAGTTTACCTGAGTCTGGAGTGCGGTGACAGTCAACTGTGCGAACGTAATGGCGATATACTAGTCATGCCCCCAGAGCCAAAAACGTGTATAGGTCAGTTACTGAGCTAATAGTTGTAGCCTCATTTGTATATTGTTGTAGCTATCATACGTTTTTGTGGTGTGATATTAGCTTTCTGTCTTGGATTTAGTATATTAATTTAGTTTCACGCTTGTATGCCATGCTCTTGATAGTCGGGTTTGTTATTGTCTGCGCTTTTGTTATTGTTCTGTGCTTTTTGTTTCGTTTTTCGCTTTATTTCGTTGTAAAATCTGTTTGCTTTATTTCATTTATTTTTTACAACTGTTGCTTTTGTTGCTATTTTGCAGGTTATGCAGAAAACTGTAACTTTAGTAATTGCTCTGTAGTGAGCAATGGAAGTAACACAGCTTTAAGTTCCATTTCTGGGGTAAGCTGCTTGCCAGATTCAAAACTGACCCCTTTGTAGATGGATTAGACTTTACCCTGAATGCTGATTGAGTAGTATTTTATTGAATGCAAATTGTAGTGTGGAGGGCAAAACTAGCGCTTGTTTTGCTAATATAGGTTCACAAAGCTTGTTTGAGGTGAAATATGAATTTCCAGGATTTCTCACATTCAATTTTCGTGAAGGCTCTATTATGAAGGAGACGTAACAAACAGACTCTCGTTTCAGAAAACTTGAAACTGAAAATTTTGCGACAAAATGAAAATTTTTTTCTCGTTTACGATCTTCCTTTCCCAACAATAATTCAGTTTATTTGCTTTGCTGAATTTTTCTCATTGAAAACCTTATTTTTTCACAAAAAAATTTTTTTGTACAGTTGAATTAAAGTTTAAAGTAACCATTTTCAAGGAATTATAGTTGTCACTCTGTGTGCCTTGTCCTAAGTTAAATTGAAAAAAAATATGTCAAAATGTTTTAAATGAAAAACTGTTTTTCCAGTCTAAAGCCAGCTCTCCAGCTACCGTCTCATCAAGCCTGCCACGTTGCGCCGTAAACTCCTTCCCAGTTGACCTAACACGTTTCCAGTCTGTGCTAGACTTTAGTCGAACTCTGGCTGCTGTCGATTCAAGCAGTGTATCAAGGTCGTCGTCCTTAGGAAAGGCTACTAGTCGTGGGCTGTCACATTTATCTCTCACCTTGTACCAGCCCAATAGACTGAAAGTAAGGGGTTTTCGGAAGGTTTATGAATTTATGTTTTTACACGTCTTATTCTTTAAGTTAGCTAGCCCTTTTTTCAGAAAACCAATTTTTCCATTTGTGTTTGTATATTTATATAAATGTGATTTTCTTCGTGTACTTCCGATTTATGTTAATACCGTGATAATATCTTTTACACCGGATTGCACCAACAAAGAATATCTGAAGAATAGGAATAGCTCGAGAATATCTCAGGAATAAAATTAATTTTCATTGCACCAATATTTAAGCTCGAGAATAGTTATTCTCGAAGTTGGGGAATAGCTCAAGAATAGTTATGGAATAGCTCAGGAATAGCTGAAGAATACCTAACATTATCGCACTAACCAAAGTTAGAGAATAGCTTATTCTCCAACTATTCTCCTGTAATGTGCAAGTTATTCCTGATCTAGACCAGGAATATCTGAAGAATAACCTAATAACTTTTAGAAAAAATTACCAATTTCCGTATTTTTAACATATGTATATTTAGCTTATATATTATTTATTTAGGGTAAAAATAACAAAACAAAGAAGTTTAAAATTGCTCGAATTTGGGTTTCGATTGCCATCAGGTTACTGACTGTGCTCAAGTCGACGTAGATTCGGTGAGCGGACGAGAAACAAATCTGCTCTGACTACGACTCTGTAGGCGGTGCTTATGTTGGCTTATTCTCGAGCTCAATTGGCTGTCTACTAGGCTGTGATTGGATAACAATGATGCAGCCACATTTTGATTGGATAGCTGGAGAATAAGTTATTCTCCAGCTATTCTCGAGAATAGTTATTCTCGAGCTATTCCCTAATGGTGCAGTGGAAAAGTTGGAGAATAAAACCTCGAGAATAACTATTCTGGAATAGCTCGAGAATAAGAATAGCTCGAGAATAAGTAGGTGCAATCGGCCGTTAGTCTGATAAGTGGTCGGTTATCTACAAAATTCTTTTATTTTACTTTTACACTGCTAGATGCTTGCCTTCTCTAGCCATTATTTTTTGCTTTAAGCGTTTGTGCTCTGTACGTTTTGGGTAATACGATTTTTAAATTTTAAGTTTTCATATTTAATTTAGGAGACCTCAGTTATTGTTTTGCCCGAGTCCTCCACTGACGATGCGCAAGGATTAGAACCCGAAAATACATCGTTTGACTTGCATAAATCTCCATCATGTCGCGTTTTTACCCGTGTTGAATCGGAAGACATTATAAAAGAACCAAATGCCAACATAGGTTTCTTTTCTTGGCTAGAGACGAACTCTTTTGGCAGACATTTGTCGACCCAGCTGTGCCAAACAAATCGTGCTGTGCAAACTAGCCCCAACTTTACTTTAGATTTCAACGATTTGGCCAGCTCGTCCTCTTGGTTCGGGTCGGTAGGTTTTTCGACTCGGTCGATGTTTGATTTTGGTCAGTCGACTATTAGTCGAGAAGATATTTCCGTCGATTTTGGCACTTGGACTTTGAAGCAGAACCGAAAATTGATCAGCGGAAGTGAGGTTTTTTGTAAAAGCAAACCTGAGTCAGATTTTCACAGAAAAGCATCCCGAAAAACGGAGACAGTGCAACCAACAGCAAAATTTTGGAAAACTATGGCTGCTAAAAACTCAAGCTCGACCAATGTTTGCTGTCGTTCGCTGAAACCATGCCAGACATCCAAAATAGAAGAAACTCCTAATTTTCGATGCCGACGGCGTGATTTTTCTTTACGAAAAGTTCGATCCGATGTGGAGAATGAATATACGGAAAGTTCCAAACGGCGAACTGTGTGGTACGACACCGAAGAAGCAGAGTCAGAGTGTGGGGAAACGACACACCACTCAAAACGCCGTTTGTGTCTCATTATGTGAACTGGCTTATAGGATGTATTTTGGTATATTATAGCTTTTTTTATTTGCTTCCATTTTTACTTTGCCTACATTGCTGTATTAATTACTGCTTTTACTTTTCTAAACTGTAATAGTTTATAGGTGTTTGTATTAGAGAATTATTATGTATTCCATGCTTTGCTTAGTTATTTATTTACTTCAGCAGTGATATTTACTTTTTTATTCAACGGAATTGAACACTCGTAAACGTTATCACGGTGTTTGCAAAAAAAACGTGTTGGTTTTAGTTGAGACGATGCATGTGTATGCAGGTTACAGGCGTAATGTTTAGTGCTGTTTACTGACTTATTTAGTGCTTGAACAATTTCAGTTGATTTTTCTGTGCGACTACTTCAATTTCGAATCTTTCAATTTCTTTATATTTTAGAGCAGTGGTAGACATTATGTTATAAATAATGTACACGGCATGAGAGAGACTATGAGTATGAGACAGTAGAATTGAAGTATATGATTCTGCTCCGCGGCTTACCATTTTTGATCTTATGTAAAATTATTTTTGAAATCGGTCCCGACTTATAATAATATACCCAGAGGGCGAGAGTTATCATAGTGTTGTATTATGAAGTTATTTGCCTTATTGGTATGAATATGCGATTAATTTCTGAGTTTCTAATTTGTCTGTTTCAGTTCAAATTTAAAGGATTCCTGCGCCGAATTTTAGCAGACCAGAATTTAGCTGCGCTCAAGTGCAACGTTTCTCCACTCTCCTGTACACTTTTCCACATTTGGGCGCGGTTGGGTTCATTCCTTTCACGTCACGTGACGCACCCTCGGCGTCTCTTCATTCCCCCAGATTAATTCTTCCGCGGCCTATGGACTGTTTTATGAACTAGTCTTGTTAAATCTGACTCAGCCATTTTTTACTGTTGTATAACTTTTCCGTGATAATTTTCAGTCGTGAGCCGGGAGCCCATTCATGCTTAATGGTCTGTACTTACTCTACAGTGGCTAGCTACAGGGTGGATTTATTAAGTTGGAAGTGAACTTTTATCGTATAGTTCAGGTTAGGTTTTTTTCTGATAACGATTAAATTATTCTACAAGGTACTAAAATGGTTCTTTCTAAGCAAGATCTAGTGAAGATTTGATAAGGTTAACTTCATCCTGGTTAGCTCTGTTTCTTCTCTCTACGGTGTCACCTACCTTCTTCGGCTCTCTTATCTCTTTCCTGTGTTAATACTGTCATGTTATTTATTTGCTGTCTCTGTTGTTTGTTTTTGTTGTGCTAGAGTTAGAGAAGCAGTTTTGGAATCTTATCAACCCCAGACGGATAATTCTGGATTCCAGGACCTGGAAATGAATTGATTAGGGAAGTAGTTTACTAACGAACTATTGTTTACATGTAGATCATACATTCATACGAATCTTTTAAAATATTACTCGTGAAGATGTCAGATAAATTTTATCTGTAAACCGTTTGGGCGGTTGAAAATTATTCTTATTGCAGTTTCCAGTCTTACATTGTTCAATAATTGTTAATGCAGTATGAATGCATGCTAAAAGAAGCAAGCAGTCAGTGCTTTGTAGACACTAGTGTTGAAGACGAAGTTATGCTTGTATAGATGGTTAACATGTCGACTTTCAGTTGTGTTATACTATATTTAGCTATTTAGATGGTTTTAGCATTGTATTTATTTCTATACTGTGTCTAGGTTCAAGGTTGGTTTACTAAAATTTTTAGCTTTCATAATAACTCTGTCGCTCAGCAAAGCTTTAATCCATTTTTCAAGATTTTTTTAAATATCAGTCAAAATTTTTTGTCATGTTTAGTGCTTATAATAGTCCTCATAACTTCTAGTAAGTTGCAAATAAATTCAATAGTGTAAGTGCACCAGAAATACGTTTTCATGTCAGCAAAAAGGAATTTGAAAAAAATTAGACAGGTAGTCGTAATTTTCCATTGCATTAAAGCTTGTTCAAGTCTTCAGAGCTTTTTTTTAACTTAATAAGGTTGGACTCAAATTTTCGTTGAAAAGTTCGTCAAAGATTGTTAGCTTGAGCTTCACTTTACCTTTGTTTTTTAAAATATCAGTTTTCAGATAAACATTGCTGAATAAGTTTTTTTAATAATATTTACTTTTTTATTTTCTGTGAAGTTTTGCACAATTAGTGGTTTGACATACATAGATTTTACTTACGTGGTCACATGAATACGTATACGTGTATTCAAGGTCACTAAGACAGTTTAATATTGTTCTTGTGTAACCATTGTTTTGAAAAACTGATCTGCTCGTTACCTAATTTGATAAAGATCATTGATATTTTTTCAATTATAGGTACATATACAAGTGTAGAATGTAGGGGCTAATGTAGTGCAAGTAAAGTATAAAAATTGTTGGTTATATATTTTATTTATTTTTTGTGATTTACCCTATTAAAGAGAGACATGGTTATATGTTGTGTGTGTTATTCCAAAATCATCATTGTGTCATTTTGCTGTGTTTTCATTGGTGCAGTAATGTTTGACCAAATTGTTATGATCGAATTGGTGTAAGAACTTGTCACTGTTTTTGTTTACTTCTTGAAACTTAATTGAGCTAAAAAAAGAATTACCTGTGCTTATTAATTGATGTTTCACTTTCAATGAACTTTGTCGTGTCCTGGTCATGCATATTCGCTCACGGGATTTCAATTTGAAGGGAGGGCTTATCGGATTTACCGTATTTCTAAAATGGATTGACTTGAATGAATGAACGGGGGGGGGGGGGGACTTGAACTCACAGAAGCGCAATTTTTAATTTTTGCGGAATATATTTTGCAAAATTTTGATTTATATAATTGTTAGCAGTTTTTTTGGCTTTTTGCTTATTTTTGGAGCATTTTACAGTCGGCTATCTGAGGCAATTTCTGAGCTTCATAGCACTTGTTTCTTAGCACCGAGAAGGGGGGCTCTTCCCGATGGGTCAAATCTGAGGGGGGACTTATAAGTCCATCGGGAAGGGGGCTGACCCCCCCCCCAGACCTCGTCGTGTACATCTGTGGTCCTGGCATTTCTTTATCGGTGACATAATCACAGTCCCTCTGTTTGTGGCTGTATGCTATGAAATTCTTGTATGTATAGTTGTTGCATATATATATATATATATATATATATATATATATATATATATATATATATATATATATATATATATATATATACGTTATGTTGTGTGTAAATTTTATATTGTTTCTAGTTCGTCGCTATTCTAGGAGAATATTTAGGCTTGCACGAAAAGGGGGCCAGCTGTGGTATTTCAAATCGGTGGTACTGTTTTGTCATTAAACCCCTCTTTTCCTATTTATTCATTTCCATCTGTGCATGTCCAGTAATGTATTCAAATTTATTCAGTCATTCTTATTATGTTTTATTGGAAATTATGTACTTTTTGAACTACAAGTATATGTCATATTCAGCTTAGAGTGATTTCCATAATTACATGTAAGAGCAGATAATTGTTGGTGTTGTTTTAATACGTATATACTCATTTATTGCGCCGTTTTTAAAAATCCAACTTGTAGCTGTAACTTTATGAAACGTTAGATACATCGCCTTAGTGCACAATTCCAGTGAAAGCCTATGTTCAACCAAAAGTTTCATCCCAATAGTTCAATGCGAAATTTTCTTGGACTAAGGGGAGCTTGGGCTTTGGGGCTCTTTTCTAAAACCAAAACTGCTTATGCGTTGTGGTTGTGTGTAGGTCCAAAGTGTGACAACACAACACAGAACACACGTTATTGAAATGACCTACCATCTAGGGATTGTTAAAGGTTCGCTTCAAAAAAACTATAAAAAGGGCATTAATCAGTGTTATTTAAACACTGAGCCAAATAGCAAATAATTTAATATAATTAATCAAAACTGTTTTATTAATGCCGTTTCAGTTCTCGTTGTTTACTACAGCAACAATTTCGCTGTTGGTCTATCTATGACGCAAATTACTACAGGTTTTTATCATGTTTGACGCACTCAAGCGATGCTAGTTATTTTAATATTATCAATTTTGGAAATAAGGGATTATACGTATTCAAAAACGGGACCGGTTAATAGTGTGGTTCAGCACATGGAATTTTACATGCGTATATACTATGCTATTGGTATATAGGTAGGTACATATTGTGCGCTATTGAAAATTTCACGCGGATTTGGCTTTGAGGCCACATAAAATGCCCTAATGCCCAAATTTCTGCTTAGATAGTAATTAAATTTTGGAACTTGGCTAAAAACTTTTTCTTACGTATATACTATGTTAATATATGTTATAAGCGTATGTACTTATATGTAGAAAATACTGAAATTTCGAGAAGAAAAATGTGTCGTATAGACAAAAGTTGCATGATGAAATTTAGCGCGACTGACTCCTGACTGCTTATAATTGTCTATCTAGTATCTATTCAGAATGTATTTTGCTTATTAGCTAACTCAGTACAGTAGATAGGGCCAGATAGCTTATAATTGTCTATCTAGTATCTATTCAGAATGTATTTTGCTTATTAGCTAACTCAGTACAGTAGATAGGGCCAGATAGGGCTAACAGCTGTGGTGACTAGTGAGTGATGTATTTTTAAAGTTTAAACTATAAACGCCACTCATTTGCCCGATACTATGCACTATGCAGCTTACTTCAGCAGTTGTATACAGTGGAAGTTTGAAAATGGGTTGAGTTTAAAGTTAAGCCGTTACCTCTGCCTTAGGTTGACTCAAAAAGTTGTTCCTAAACGCATAGCAAAAATAATTACTGTCCGCTTAATCCGGGAAATAAATGGATTTTAAAAAATTGAAATGTTTTTGGGTTCTTTTTGTTAGTCCCCTCTGTGCGCAAAATGGAATTTACTAAACCAACTAGCCTAATTTTTGTTCCCATGGACTCCTCTCGACCTCAACACTTAAAATGCAAATGTTAATTTTGAATTTTTTGGTAGATTTTTCATTTACAGTAGTCCGAAAACGTAAAATATTGTTTTTTCTTGGTAGGGTTCTCGCTTATTGTAGGGTCAAAAATACGTTTTTAAAAAATTTGAATTTTTCAAAAAAGTATTTTAGTTTTTAAAAAAATTTGAAATTTTCCGTTTCCTGACATGTATGAAGTGTTATAGAACCAAGTTTTCCTGTATCGGGCCGCAAAAATTCAAAAACTTGAAAATTGAAATTTAGGATTTTTGAAAATTTAAGTTTTGGAAGTTGTGAGGTCAAGCGGAGTCCATTGGTTCCAAAATTACGAAAGTCGGATCTGTAAATTTCAAGTTTTGGACTGGGGGAATAACAGAAAAGACCCTATTTTTATCAAGAAAGCTTTGCATAGTCAAACATTAAATACAGAATCGGTACCTTCCTCAGGTGTTTAGCGAGCTTTCTATTTGTGATTATTGTTTACATATCGTTATGTTGATCTTTTTGTATTGAAAATTGTCAGTTTAACCAAATTTTGCCAGTTAATCTGCTTGCACAGTGTATCTAGTGGTAGGAAAACAGTTGACAAATTACAATCATTTGAAATACGACCATTTTATTCATTATTAATTTCCGTTACTTATTTAACTTAAGTTATTTAAGAAAGTGGTTTTTTATTCGGAGAGTCACGTTCAAAATTATTGAAAGATTGAAGATTGATTAATGGATAAGATTGAAAGTTATTTTATTATTGACTATTGACACTAAACACGAAGCAAACTTAACATAAACGTAAAACGTATCTTTTGGGAACTTTCTACTTAAAAAACTATTGAAGCACGCATGAGCTACCAAATTTCAGCTTACTGTGTAATGAAATAAACTAATTTAAATCTCGTCAGCCAAATCCAGTTTTGGAATAGGTCGTAGATCTTCAGGTCTTATATGGTTGCTTTCTGTTTTGTTATTCTGTATGTAGTACTAGTATATATATTTTTTGAGTACTTTGTATTGTATCATAGTGATGTTATTTATATACCTATCTGCTTTGGTTTTATTAATGTCAAATTTCTGGTGTTTTGATTATATAATTTTATCATTTATATATTGTGGGAATAGCTTTGTCAAAATAATTTTTATCATTGTGGTGTACACCCTTTGTTAGATGGTTTCGCAATTAAATATTGTTGTGACTCCGTGTGTAGTTGGTCCCATTTTATGGTTATAAATGAATTTACTATTTATTTCCCTGAGTTTCTGTGTCTAGGCAGCCAGACTTGGAAACGTGTTTTTTATTTACCCTGCTGAAGTTACTAGTGTACCACAAAACGTTCGATGGAGAACTGATGAACTCATGCGCAGTTGCACACAAAATTGACTGCTGGCGACGTAATCCAAGCTCATAACAAGGCTAATTTTGGATGAAAAGTTGGGGAAAAATAATCAGGATGTGCTCTTATAAGCCGTGGTAAACTATAAAAATATGACAATGTGGAGAGGACAACTTTCTGCTGAATATGTTTTACAGACAGGCAAAGTTGCGTGTATTTTTACAGTTGATTTAGGTTCTTAGGCTCTTATCCAAAATTGGATTTATCGGATTAGATTCAACTTTATTTCGTCAATAACGTAGCGTCAATTAAAAGTAATTTACTGAAACTTGGCACATACCGACATAATGTATGTAAGCCATGTAGGGCGAAATTTCAGCCGGCTATTTTAGTGTTATACTGTGTTTTTAGCAAAATTAGTTTAAATCTAATCCGTTTAAATCCAATTTTGGCTAAGGCCCGGTTCACACAGACGTATATACTTTTTACTTTTTACTTTTTACTTTTGGGCCAAAAGTAAAAATTTCGGTTCATACAGAACGACTTTTTACTTTTTACTTTTGGTCAAAAGTAAAAGTAGAAACGCGTTCTACTTTTTACTTTTTACTTTTGCAATCTAGCCAATCAGAATGCTCTAACAGAAGCT
Organism: Trissonchulus sp. WLG1_4; assembly: GCA_030248245.1. NCBI lineage: Eukaryota > Metazoa > Nematoda > Enoplea > Enoplida > Ironidae > Trissonchulus > Trissonchulus sp. WLG1_4. The sequence continues at coordinate 25,202 of JASANF010000644.1, forward strand.
CCGCCTATAGAGCTTCATTTTTATTGGCTAGATTTGCTTTTTGACATACAACTGCGCCAAAGCCAGCCAATTGAATGCGATCTTCCTTAAGTAAAAAGTAAGCCTGTGTGAACACTTTTGCAAAAGTAAAAAGTATAAAGTGAAAAGTAAAAAGTAAAAAGTATAAAGTAAAAAGTAAAAAATAAGTCTGTGTGAACCGGGCCTAAGGCCCTTAGAATCTTATAACCGTTGGAATCGAAACTGAGGACTTCTACGTAATAAATGAGCATCGAAATTGTGTGCTGAAACGTACAAACACGCATATGTAGAAAGTTTGCACTTGTACATAATGTAGCAAATGTTTTAAAAGTTTTTCATTTAAACTCTTGAATTATCAGCTGTGTACTTCGATCTTACACTAATCATTCGACTTGTGAGTATGACTTCATGAACTGGGTTTCAAGGAACTTGTAATTTGGAATGGCTAGCGGAATTCTGAGGCGAGGCATTGTGTTTGGAGGGGAGGATCTGCCGCATAGGCGACGACCAAAGAGAAATGTACCGGCAGGTATGGAATAGGTTTCGACTTTCAAGGGAGTGGTAAACGCAGTGTTTGGTGTTGGTGTATTTTCATCGATCCTAGTTGGCAGCAGGAATCCAGGTCAAAAAGGTGACGCAACGCAAAAATGTGAGGTTTGCCCACACGATTTCCGAAAAATAGACGGTCAAAAAGCTGACGCAACAGTAGTATATAGAGGGCATCTCACACCAGATTGGGTGGGCAGGAGCCGGGTGGGCAGGAGCCTATGTTTAACGTGTAAGCTCCAGTCAGGAGCCTATCTTTAACGTGTAAGCTCCAGTCTAGCGAATTGGGTGGGCAGGAGCCTTAAATTCCGTAAATTTTTAATTTTAATAATGATTTTTAATTTTAATTTTTTTAATTTAAATTTTTAAATTTTAATAATTTTTCAATTTTTAATGTTAATAATTTTACATGTTTAATATGAATTTTATTAGTTTTTTTTAATCACGTAATGTGTGGTTAAAACACGTGTATAGCCTAGGGCGATTAAACTGATGCCAACTAGTGGCAGAAAACTAGTTAGGTAGGTTACTGTAGATTACGTATTTTAGGTAAATTAGCTGGAGTTCAGCGATTACTTGCCCTATCAACCCAATCAATAGCTCATTTTATAGCTCATCTTTGGGGCTACACGGTAATATAAAAAATTAAGCTGAATTATTACCTATTAGTTAGCTATAGCTATGTTTAGGTACCTTATTGGAAGTTTTCGGTTAAAAACACCGCACATTTTACGGGCATGGACAATAACTTAGCTGTTATAGGACCGAGCTAGTCAAGCAATACCTCATCTTATAGCCTATCACCCGTACTACAAGGTGATACAAAAAGTTAAGCTTAACTCTTAGTTTATTGGCAGGTATGGTAGGTTTAGTATACCTTATGGCGGTT